>JAKZJZ010000686.1:0-40865 GCA_022702705.1 Papilionanthe hookeriana x Papilionanthe teres
CCAAGCATCAAATTGACTTGAAATCAATTCTCCACTGACCTTTAGGATCAGAGGAATTCACCATAAAAATTTGAGGTCAATTGGACTTGGTTAGCCCCACTAATTGGGTTAATTAAGCCACTTAGCCATTTTAAACTTTCAAAATTCATAACTTTTAAAATACTTTTCAAAAATTCACCAAATTGGTTTTGGAGCCTCTCTGATATCAGGGGAATCTAAGAAAATTAAAATTTCAATTTTCTGAAAAAGTTGATTTTTAATAATATTTTAATATTTTTAATAATTAAAAAATAATAAAAATCACAAAAATAATAAAGTTCACCAAAATGTCACATTTTGAATTTTAATCACTTAGGAACAAATCCCACATTTTTCCTAGGTCTATTTAGTGAGATATTGAATTTTAAAGCCCTAAGGTAATTTTAAAAATTAAAAAATGTATTTTCTAGCATTTTCACTAAAATAATTATAATAAATCATAGAAAAATCAGAAAATTGCAAAATTTGATTCTCTGGTTTCCTTGATGTCAGAGAGATTTTTGAAAAATATAAAATCCATTTTTCAACATTTATTTTATTTTTAAATTAATTAACACTCCAAAACTCAAAATAATTATAATAAAAATAATATAATTCAAAAAATCACCAAAATTGGTCCAAGTGCTTCTCTGGTCATTAGGAATGTCCCCTAATTTTATTAAGGACAGAAACTTTCCTTTGGTCATGTTATCAAATTTCCCTTGAAAATCTCTATTTTCCACAAAAATAATTATATAAATAAATTAAATACAGAAAAATCACATTTTCTCCTCTCATGTCTTTATTGACATATGAGTGAAGTCACATAAAAATTTCAAATTCATTTAAGTTTAATTTAGTGAGTTATGAAATTATTAAGCTTAAAGGGTAAAATAGTAATTAAAATCTTTAATCCTTAATTAAAACTTTAGGTTTAATAAAAATTAACAAGCAAAATATTTGATCCTAATCTGATTTGGATGATTGAAATTTAAATAATTAAAGGGTAGAAACCCATTAAACAATTTCAAAATGATTAAACTTTAATTAAATAATGGATTAAATTTGGAAGAATAATAAAATTGGAATCATTAAAATAAGGGATATTTATTAGGAAGAGATTTATTCTTTAATTTAAAAATCCCTAAATTAATCATCTCATTAATATTCAACTCTTAATTAAAATGATAATTCAAATTCAAAATATTAAAAGACTTAATCATTAAACTAAAGTCAAATTATTAAACTCTTTCAAAAATTTCAATTAAAATTAAAAATAAAGTAAATTAAAGATAAATTAAATTAAAATTAAATTAAATTTAATAATTAAATTAAATTAAGACAAATTAAATTAAATTAAATTAAATTAAAATTAAATTAAATTAAATTAAACAATTAAATTAAATTAAATTAAATTAAATTAAAATTAAATTAAATTAAATTAAACAATTAAATTAAATTAAATTAAATAATTAAAATTAAATTAAATTAAATTAAACAATTAAATTAAATTAAATTAAATTAAATAATTAAATTAAATTAAATCAAATCAAATTAATTAAACACCAAATCAAATTAAATTGAACTATGTTAAACTAAATTAAAACTCAATTAAATTAAATTGAATTAAATATAACATCACCTAAAACATGAAGGAAAATAAATTTAAAAAAAAACAACTTGAACACTATTCCAAATTTAAACTCTTTAACTTAAACCAAATCATTTGAATACTAACTTACCCTTGAAAGCTTTAGTTATTATAGCTCCTAAATAAAACATTAAATGAAGTGTCACTTCACTCATAGGATATTCAAATGTCCTAGTTCATCTGAGCAAGTTAACAAAACTTGAAATTCTTGGACGATTAATTCATTTGTATAATTAAATTCATTTGAACTTAAAACAATCCAGAAATATTGAAAAGATGTTTAAGATCCTTCTTAAGCACTTTCTCAATATGATAGGACATTTATAAGAACAATTGAATTTGATTATTCTTTGATGAAGAAAATCGTCCTTAAACCAAAACACAAAGAACCTAGACGTCATAGGAAATGACTAGCTATAGGATTAGGAATTTGGTAGAAAACCATAACCTTTCCCTTAGCTTTACCTAGGAACTTGCTTAAATATGCTAATTGTGTTTTAAGTGCAGTTTGGGATGACGGGAAGACCCTCCAGTGTACGCTTTTATTTTATTGCAATTTACTTTCTTGCAATTTACATTATCGCAATTTACTTTATTGCAACTGCGTTTATTTTTCTTGCATGATAAAACAACTGTTGCATGAAAACCCACACCTTTAGGATAGCCCCTAAAACTGAAACCAAAATTAAGTTAAAAGTCATTGCAAGATAAAATTCACCGCCACAACATTTCAAAATATAAAACAACTCAAAATTTAATCACAAACAGAACACAAAACTACAATTACAACTAAATTAAAACGTCCCGTTGGATGATCGGGAATACCTCGGATGATGTAACCTACGTGTTGCTAACGGGATTTCACCGGTCTAAATGAAAGTGTGGAACTCATTCGATTGAGTTTAGCAAATTCATCCGGACTAAGTGAATCCGATAAAAATAATGATGCCGGAAGGATGGAACCGTGGGATCTTAACCGGTGTCGTTATAATCAACTTTAAGATTTGTTTTAAATAAAACATAAAAAACACCTGGAAATTAAGATTTTCTCTAAACCAAAACACTTTTCTCAACTCCCGATTTATGATTTCTAAAACTAAACCTCTGCAACAACAAGGAGCTCGGAGCATGGTGGGCAAGCACGACCATCGTCATCAGCGAAAACACGAGTCTACTTCAAAGAAACTTTCCTAGAATTAAAACAACCAAGCCATAGGACTTCGAGGTAGCTTGCCTAGTGCAACATAAATCCTCAACTCTTCGTTAGGCATTTGCATTGCAAATTAAGCCCTAACCGGTCTTAGGATTCCGAGGTAGTCGTCCGATACGACAATAAACCCTCACATCTTCTGATGTTATTTGTTTGATTTTATCATACAAATATAAGCCCTAATTAATTGAAATTGGCAAGATTGAAATATCAAATAAACATTAGGACTTTCCTAAATTCAAGACAAACAATAGGATAGTCGGGAAATTATCGAAGTTCACTTCGAATCGGTGATTTCTCCTACTCTCTTCCTTTGGATTCACAAAATAAAATGTTCCAAAATTTGATCCATTCCTATCGAAATTCCAAAATTCAATCTTTGAAAACCTTAAACTTTGAAATTCTTGAGAGCGTAATCATTGATTATTATCGAGAGTTTTCTTGAGTGATTCCCGTCACTTAAGATGTAATTAACTATAGGGGCTTGCCCTTATAGGAATTTTAAAGAACCTGAGTAATATAAACCCCGTTTAATGTTTTCATATTAAGCGTGGAAACTTGTCGGCTTATAAAATTGGTTCTGCAGTCAAACGGATACCACTAATCTTCTAGTTTATTTAATCAAGCCCCACCATCAAGTCAGTGTCTATCCTTAGGGATAGATACACGGTTTGTGGTGCGGTGCTCGTTTATATAAACTATTCGGGATGCGAGGTCGGTTTAATCTCATATCTTAAAACTTTCAAATTTAAAAATTATTTTCAAAATCAAATACTACTTTTCAAATTATTTATTTTAATTAAATTAAAAATTCGCCGACAGATTTCTGTTAGGCGACCCCTCTTCAAAATAAAACACGACCTAAAAATATGCCGACACCAGGCATAATGAATATTGACTAATCCTATGCTTGGTTACTGAATCTGCGTCTAGGCTAGGAGAATACCGGCTCTCACTTCGGAGCTCCCGCGTTCCCGTCGCCTGAGGGAAAACATCTACACTTCAACACTCAAACGATAGGACCGAATTAAAGATTTTAGTCTGTCACTCTAAAATCTCCAATTCTATGCCCGATGAATATTATTTCCCTATTTATTTGTACCTAACTTCCAAGGACTTTGACCTCCCTGCATCTCAGGTGTAATCTTTACTATAGTTGTTAAACTCAACATATTTTAACTAATCAATTGGCGTATTGAAAGTAAATTAAGATTTAAGTAAAAGATTATCACAACATCTTTAAATTTTTCTTGGCACACTAATTCAATTTACAAGTTCACAAAAATATCAAAACAAGGAGAAAGACAGAAAAACTACTCAGATTTGATAGAGAGGATACAATAAAACTTGGATTTCATATATAAAAGCAAAGTTCTACAAACAAAAGTAAATAAACACAACTTATCTTAAATTCCTCCCCAAGCAAACTCCTTGAATTTCCTCTGAATCTCTTCCTTTCTTTACATTACATAGAATTCTCCTTCGAAACGGCAATGAAGAAGAGATCTCTCACTTCCCTTCCACTCTTACAATCTCTCGAAGAATTCCTCACAAATATCATTATTTGAACTCACTAATTTAACACTAAAATCACTATATTGACTCACTAGACTCACACACTTGACTCTCTAATGGATTAGAATGACACAATGTGGACACAAATGGACGCTTGTGGACCCCTTTTTGGGCCCCAAATTGTTCCTTTTAAAAAAGTTAAAGACATTTCAAGAGTTTTCCAAGTATCCCTTCAAAAATCGTCCACATTTGATGTATTTCGTGAAAGAACTGTTGATCCCGCCATCGGCGGCCTCGAGCTCGCCTTCAGCAGCCTTCTAGAATACTTGCCTTAGACCCCTTCTGAATAAGCCCCGTTGTAGGCGGCCTCGATCTCGCCGTCGGCTGGCCTTGTAATATATTCTGAATTCTCAAGAAAAACACACTGTCAGCGCTGTCGACCTCGCCGTCGGCGCCCTAGATCAAATTTTCATAATTTGGTATTTTTCTCCAAATTTGCTCTTTTTGCATATTTTCTCTCCATTATCCATAAATCAACATACCTACAGAAAAATACCAAATATACTCTTCTTTAAAGTGCAATATCATCAAAATCAATATAAAATAGGCATGAAAATCTTAACATTTTTTTCCTTGGGTCAAAATCCCAAAAACTTAACTATTACTTGTCCTCAAATAATCATTAGTACTACATAAAAGTTATGATTCATTGTGGTAAATTTTTAATTCAGAAATACTATGATTTTGATTTAAATAAATATCATAGAAAAAATTCTTAGAAATTTTCAAGTAATTAGATTAATTCTGCAGTTGTAAAGCTATCTAGTCATCAAGTCTAAGAGTTCTAGTTTTCTATTCATTTCAAGAAAAACTATATGTTGCAATATCAATTCACTTAGAATATTTAGAAGATAGGAACATCATGAGGAGACTACAAGTAAAGAAACTAGTCATAAATATAAGTTCAGAAATGTTTTTAGTTTTCCCTTTAGGTTAATCCAAGTGAAGCTAATTTTTGATAAGGTATCTCCTCATGCTTCTCCTCACTTACTTTTTTTCTTTTGGATTTTTTTAAATCCTATATATTTTTTTTTTCTTTTCAGGGATTGTTTTTCAATCCTTTTCTTTTTTTTTCTTCTTTTTTTCTAAGTAAGGATTACTATATTTGGATAGCCTGTTAATAATTTTGAACTTTACTCTTCTTTTCCTAAATTTGAAACTTTAAAACATTCTTTACCTTATATGTAATTCATATTTTTTACATCATTGAATCCCAATCTTTTCTTTCTCAACTAAATTCCTAAGATTCTTAATATTTCAAAATATAGTCTTCTCTACTTTAAACAGTTAACTATATTTTTATCCTCTTATACCAAATATCTTAACCTACAAAATTAATTTTCATTACCAAAAATATTTCTTTGAATTTTCTATAATATTTTGATGAAATCTAAATATAGTTATCTGAATTAAATTTTATCACAAAAATCATATTTATAATTTTTGAAAATATGTTAATTGAGAACACATAATAGTTAATATTTTTCACCCCCCCGAACTTAAAGTTTTCCATAATAGAAATAATATAGGGTGGAAAGAAAAATACTAAAAAAGTCTTACCTTTGCACTTTAGGCATTTTTGTCTTTTTGGAATTTTGCAGGTTCTTCTCTAAATTTTTAACTTCAACTGACCTGTAATATTAAAAACCTTTCTACACATATAATAGTTTAGAAAATTTGCTGGGGTGATGAAATTTTAAAAGAAGTATATAAAACTAAACATTAACAACAATTAACTACACTACACAGGATATATGCATTTCACAACACATAACAAAAAGTCTATTATTTTAGACTTAAAAGTTCACAATTACAATTACAATCACAATCTGTCACAAACATTCAAAAATGAAAATACAAACTACAAACCTAAATACATATCTCAGAAAATAAAACATAGTCCATAAAATACAATTAATAAAAATGAAAATACTACAACAAAGCTAACACAAACACAGACATCACATCACATCACAAAGATCAGTCATCAAAATCCCATGATATGTCTTCATCTCCCTGGTCAGCAGGTGGATTGGGCTGATAATGAATATAATGGGGGCATTCTGGAAAAATGACATCAGGCTCTCCTCTGTAGTATCTAGCCTAAGCATCATAATAAGCCATCTCAAAATCAGAGTGCCGTTGAAGATACTCACTATCGTGATCATGTCTTCACTCTAAAACTTCAATCCTATGATCAATTCTTTCCAGTTTTTCATCTAACTTCTCAAAATTTTTTTGCTGCAGGGTTATGACATTCATCAAATCATATAAGGTAGGGGAACTAGATGTAGGAGGGTCATAGCTAGTAGAAGAGATGTCTCTACTAGTAGAAGGTGCTTTGCTTCAACTCCCAGATCTCTATTCCTTATGGGATTCATAAGTTTTTAAATTTGCTTTACTAATAGGTTTCATCAGATATTCCCATTCTTCATCATCATTAGCTTCAACTTCAGATAAATGACAAAGTGCATAGATTAGGCCAAAATGTCCTAAATATCCACTTGATTCACTCTTTATCCTGGCCATAATATTCTCCTCAAATTTATACTTTTATTGTTCTGAATACAGAAATTCAGAATAAGTCTATCTCTCGGGACTTCACTATGATGATAAGTGGGTAGCAGAGTCGAACAAATGAAATAATGTTAAGCCTTAGTTGTGGCATGAATCATGGAAAGTGGAAAGTTAATCCGTTCACGATTCTTAATTTTCCAAATGTCTTTCCCATCAGTGATAAAGTCAATAACATCATTCAACGGACCTTCCATTGTTCCAAATGTTTCATACTCGCTATAAAAGTAATCGTGAAGCTCATAAAAAGAATTAATGCAGTTAGCATTAAAACCGACAGAAAATTCTATTACTTGGATAGGCTCGTCCTCAAGTTGAGTCAGATTAGAATAGTACTCTCGCAAAACTTCAATAACAACTTTATTGGTAGTGTAACAGAAGTTCTCCCATCCTCTCTCTTTAATAACTCGTTCCACCTCTCCTCCGGGATTATGGAAAACTCAATCTTGAATGCACTTATTTTCTTGAAAGATTGAAGTGTATCTTGATTGTGCCTTAGCATTTACAAATCGAGTCTCCTCAAATTCAAGTCTACTCTTTTGACGTGGAGCCATTGTATGATCTATCAAAATCACAAAAATCCAAACTAATCTCCAAAATAATAATACAATGGCTTCTAAAGGTAGTTTAAACTAATCTAAACCAAGTTCAATGAATTACATCCATGTCTTTTCTCGACATTTTCAAACTTCAAAACTTTTTACATAGGAGTGAAGCTCTTACCAAGGGAAGATGAAATCTGGTGTTATGTGTTGAAATCGCTCTAAATTTGAGATCTATCAAGCCCTAGGTCAAAATTTTCAGTAAATCGGGGAAGAAGATGATGAATAATGGCGGTTGACCAGTCAAAATCGCGGTTAAAAGGTAAATTTTGGAATCTCGCCGTCAACATGGTCGTTCTTACCGTCGGTGGGCTCAATTGAATTTAATTCCAGTAGCCTCGGGAAAATCACGCCGTCGGCGGCCTCGAGCACGCCGTCAGCGAGATTCTTAAATATTGATCATTTTTTATTTTTTTGCGATTTCGATCAATTTTAAGCGTCATCGTCATCCATTCGATCATTTTAATCATATATTTTAACTGATTAAGTGATGTATTAACACGAATAAACATACACACAACAAAACTTCACAATTATATATTAAATCGAAGTGTTTACAATCCACATTACATAACACACATAACTAGGTATTTTCTCAACCTAAATTCATCTAATCAGCATCGTAATCCAAACCATAACACTCAAAATGCTGAAAACAAACATTTCAATCATAATCTCTACTATATTGAGATTAAAAAGCAAATAAAGAAAGCAAATACACACATAGTTCAAATCAAATACAACATAAAGAAACAAATAAAATAAGGCAATTTTTCTACTCTTCTAAATCAGTGCTGGTTTCTCCTCTGATATCACCCATTGCTTGAACATGGATGAACAGGTTATAAATATGTTAGAATAGGAATTCTTCAGTTGAATCTTCTTCAATCCATTCCATCTTCTTCATTAAGCGTATTAAACTTGCTTCAAATTGCCTAGTATGATTAAAATGTTCTTTCAACCTCCAATCGATATGATCAAAGAAATCAGACATATTGTTAATTATACTCGTTAAATTTTGTGTCTGCTTCTCCAAATTCTTGATTATGTGTAAGATCATCGGTGTCTTTTCTGCTACAAGAGATTGAATAGGAATAGAATTTTGTGATGTTTGACCCATAATCATGCCCATATCATTCTCCTCATCATTGGCTGGGAACATAGGTGTTGGGTCTAAAGGTTTCCAAGGTAGTAGTACCTTTTCCCATATCTCATACGATACTTGAAATAGACTGCATATTGAGAAAATTGTTCAAGGATATCCAAGCCCTTGAGATCATCCTTTAACGATCAGGCCAAACACAGACTTCACAATAATTGATCAAATATCAATGGGCCATCCCATTTGAATGCAGTAGTTTAATATAACACTTTCTTTGGTGACTTTACAAATTTTCATCGTCGGTAATAACTTTGCAGATATGAAAAAGTGCCAATTTTTTGAAATGGGATTTAAAAGTGTTGCAGAAAAATTAACGTACCCGTTTTCTCTAACTTCCCTGTCTTTCGTTTCATTCATCAAATATTGGTAAATTTCATTCGTCTTGTCTCTTGTCGGCGCGAAATTCAAATAATGGCAGACAACAACATTTTCAAGCATGTATAACTCATTAATCCTTCCAGAATTAAATGTTATCCACCTACCTCACACATGGATGGTTCCTTGTTTGAATCCATGTTAATTGGCGTAGAATTCCTTCACCACTAGAACGATTACTATGGCAGTAGTATAGCAAAATACTTCCCATCTTCGCTGCACAATAATTTCTTCAATTGCTAACAAAGAATTACTTAATCCTCGATTGACAAATCCTCTTTCCTTGATTAGTCTTCTCTTGGACATCACATTGTTGAAAAGTCAATGCGCCTCAGCACTGACGAACTTTCACCAGTTGTACACTTAAAATCTAGGGTAATCTCCATTTGTTTTTGGGAATTGGAGTGTTTATGAACAGTCCATGGAAGTTTATAAGGGACAAATTTGCTAAAAACTACCAAAAATCATCATTTCAAACTAGAAAAACTGCCCACGCCATTAGCAACCTCGATGGCGCCGTCGGCGAGCCTTGTGAAATTAAATTCCAGAGCTTTCGAGAAAACCCACAGTTGGCAGCATCGATCACGCCATCAGCGCCCTTGGAAAAATTCTTAAATATCAAAGGGCAATAACAAGTAGTAGAATTCAATATTACTACAAAATAATGATAAATACAAACAAACATACAAATAAATAAAGATAACTATGGGTTTCCTCCCACAAAGAGCTTTGTTTAACGTTGTTAGCCCGACCTATTCAGATGTTATTCAGGTTAACTGAGCATTAAAACCTCTTTAAAATTTGGTTTTTTACCATTAAAATATGGTTTTAATCTATGTCCATTCACTTTAAATCTACTCCCAGTCTTCTGATCTTCAATTTCAACAGCTCCATAAGTATAAACTTGAATTACAGTAAAGGGTCCTAACCAACGACACTTCAATTTCCTAGGAAATAATTTCAACATTGCATTGCAAAGCAAAACTTCTTATCCTGGTTCAAAGTTCTTCTGTTTAATCTTCTGATCATGCATTAACTTTAATTTTTCCTTATAAATTATGTCGTTATCATAAGATTCATTTCTTAATTCTTCTAATTCATTCAATTGCAACAATCTCTTCTGACTAGGATTGTTCAAATTATAATTGAATTCTTTAATCGCCCAATATGCTTTATGCTCCAATTCTACTGGTAAGTGACAAGTTTTTTCATAAATAAGTCTGTAAGGAGTCATACCAATAAGTGATTTATAAGCAATCATGTATGCCCACAATGCAGTATCCAATCTCGTAGACCAATCTACTCTACTAAGATTTACAGTCTTTTCTAAAATTTATTTAATCTCACGATTAGAAACTTCAGCTAAACCACTGGTTTAAGGATAATAAGTAGTAGAGAATCTATGAAAAATAATAAACTTTTCTGCCAATCTTTGAATATATTTATTCGTAAAATGGGATCATCCGTCAATGGTAATCACTCTCGGCATACCGTATCTTGTGAAAATGTTTTTCATTAAGAATTTTGAAACACTTTTAACATCACAACGAGGTAAAGCTTGTGCTTCAATCCACTTTGATACATAATCAACTGCAATTAAAATATAGAAGTTCAAAATTGAAGGAATAAATGGTCCCATGAATTCTAATCCCCAAACATAAAAAATGTCAACTTCTAACATGAAATTCAGAGGCATTTCATTTCTTCTAGATATATTACCTACTCGTTGGCGTCTATCACAAGTTTTGATATTTTTGTAAACATATCTAAAAGAGTAGGCCAATAAAATCTAGCTTGTAAAATTTTATGTGCAGTTTTGTCAATCCCAAAATGTCATCCAAACTCAGAATCGTGACATTTCTGAATAATTAGTTCAGTTTCTTCATAAGGCACACATCTCCTAATAATAAGATTGTTACATTGCTTATATAAATATGGTTCATCCCAAAAATATGCTTTTGCATCATGAATGCATTTTTTCTGTTGCTGCAGAGTTAGCATAGGTGGAAAAATATTGCTTACTATATAGTTAACTATATCAGCATATCAAGGTATTATCCACTCATTTATATTATAAAGTTGTTCATCAAGGAAACTGTCTGTTATTTCATTGTCGGTATCAGATGATTCATGATATTCTAGTCTCGACAAATGATCAGCAATTAGATTATCAATTCCTTTTCTATCAATCACCACAAAATTAAAATCTTGCATTAAAAGTACCCATCTAATTAATCTTGGTTTAGTATCCTTCTTTTACATCAGATATTTAATAGCAAAATGATCAGTATGCACAATATATTTAGTTTCAATTAAATATGATATGAATTTATCAAAAGCATACACAATAGCCAGTAACTCTTTTTCAGTAACCGTATATTTAATTTGAACATCATTAAGAGTTCTACTAGAATAGTATATAACTTTAAAAATTTTATCATATCTTTGACCAAGAACAGCTCCAATAGCATAATCACTGGCAGCGTACATTAATTCAAATGGTTTCTCCCAATCAGGTGAAACTATTACAGGTGTTGTGATTAGTTTTTCCTTTAATAATACTAAGGCATTTAAGCAGTCTTCGATAAATTCAAATTTCTTGTCTTTTTCTAGAAGTTGGCATAGAGGTCTGGTATTTTTTGAAAAATCTTTAATATAGTGCCTCTAGAAACTAGCATGTCCAAGAAAACTTCTTACCCCTCTCATTGTAGTAGGAGGTGGTAATCTAGCTATTACTTGAATTTTGTAGTGCCTACTTCCATGCCATTTTCTGAAATTTTATACCCTAATACAAATCCTCTTGCAACCATAAATTGACATTTCTCCCAATTTAGAACTAAATTAGTTCTTTGCATAACTCCAAAACTTTTTTGAGCTGATTTAAGCATGCGTCAAATGATGTTGAAAACACAGAGAAATTATCCATAAATACTTCTATTTCATTATCAATTAATTTACTAAACATAGACACCATACATCTTTGGAATGTTCCAGGTGCATTACATAGTCCGAAAGGCATTATTCGAAAAGCAAAAGTTTCATAAAGACTAGTAAATGTTGTTTTCTCTTAATCCTCAAGAGTAATAGGTATTTGTTGGTAATAGTTATATCCATCCAAAAAGCAGTAGTACTTGTGTCTAGCAATTCTATCGAACATTTTGTCTAGAAAAGGAAGAGGAAAGTGATCTTTTCGAGTGGCGGCATTTAATTTTCTATAATCAATACAAATACGCAAATCATAAACTTGTCTGATAGGTATTAATTCATTATTTTTATTTGCTACAACAGTTACTCCTCCTTTCTTATGAACACAATGAATTGGACTTACCCAAGTACTATCCGAAATAGGATATATAATTCCAACATCTAACCATTTTAAAATCTCTTTTTTATTTACTTCTTTTATAATAGGGTTCAGTCTCCTTTATGGATCAATTCTTGGTTTATGTTCATCGTTTAATAAAATTCTGTGCATACAAATCGAATGACTAATTCCTTTTATATCAGCTAGAGTCCATCTAAAAGCTTTTTTGTATTTTTTTAATGTATCCATTAATTTTTGTTCTTGAATTTCATTTAAGTCTGAGGATACAATTACTGGTAATATTGAAAACTCTCCTAAAATTACATACTTCAAATGATTTGGAAGATTTTTTAGTTCAAGTTCAGTGGATTTTACAACAGATGGAATGAATATTTCATTTTCTGGTGTTGTTGAATCGAGCATTTCAAATTTCTCCTGAATATAATCAGCTTCTTCGCTATTAATTTCATTATATTTATCTTTTTCTATATCTTCTTTTTCTTCAAAATTTTCTTCAAAATATTCTTTTTTCAGATAATCACATATATCCATTCTGAAATATTCATCATCTTTTTCTATTGAAGGATATTTCATTGACTTTGAGATGTTAAAGGTTACTTCTTGATCATTTACTCTCATAGTCAATTCTCCTTTTTGAACATCTATCATGGCTCTTCCTGTAGCTAGGAATGGTCTACCAAGAATGATTGGAATTTCCTTATCTTCTTCCATATGTAAAATGATAAAGTCCACAAGAAAGATAAATTTATCAACCTTGACCAAAACATTTTCTACAACTCCTTTGGGATGTGTAATAGATCGATCAACTTACTATAGAGTTACAGAAGTCGGTGCAATCTCTCATATTCATAACCTTTTAAAAGTTTATAAAGGCAACAAATTTATGCTAGCTCTCAAATCACATAATGCTCGCCCATAAAATATTTCACCAATAGCACACGGGATAGTGAAACTACTAGGATCTTTAAGTTTTTCAGGAAGCTTTCTTTGAATTATAACACTACACTCTTCACTGAGTGCAACAGTCTCATGATCTAATAACTTCCTCTTTTTGTTGAGTATATCCTTCATAAATTTAACATAATCAGGCATTTGTTCCAAAGCTTTAATAAAAAGAGATATTTATTGACAATTTTTTCAAAATGTCTAAGAATTTAGCAAATCTTTCCCCCTTATCTTGTTGCTTTAGTCTTTGAGGAAATGGTGGTGGTGGCCTTTGAACAGTAATTTTCATAGGTTTCGAAGAAAAATCAGGATATAAACTTTCATTTTCTCCTTCAATTTCTTCTTTTTCCTTTTTAACTACAGTTTCTTTTTGAACTCTTGTTTCCAACACTTTCCACTTCTTAATTGAATAGCCTTAATCTGTTCTTTTCCTTGTTCTTTAGGATTTACTTCAACATTGCTAGGTAAAGTTCCAACAGGTCTATTGCTCAGTGCAGCAGCAATTTGCCCTAATTGGTTTTCTAGGTTTTTAATGGCAGCTCCTTGACTTTGTAATTGATTACCCATATTCAAAACTAATTCTTCCATATATAACTTCTTCTCCTTAAATTGTGAATTATTATAAAAACTTGGCGAATTAGAAGGTCTATAATTAGAATTAACCTAGTTGTTTATATTTCCTAATGGGTTTACAGGATTGTCCCCCCATCGAGGATTAATACGATTTGCATTATCTTTGTTATTCCAATTAAAGTTTGGATGATTTTTCCAACCTGGATTATAATAGTTTAAATAAGGGTTATTTTGTCTATTATTTATTAAATTTATTGTTTCATATGAAGATTGAGCATCTACAATTTGTCCTAATGAATTTTCTTCTAACACTGGTGGTGTTTGAGAACAATTCATTCCATATTGATCTATTTTCTTTGAAAGAGAAGCAATTTGAGAAACTATCATAGTTAAAGCATCTGAATCATGAATACTAGCTACTCTCTTAAGAGTTACCCTTTCAGTAGGCCATTTAAAATTATTAGTAGCCATTTCTTCTATTAATGTGTAGGCTTCTTCAAAATGTTTAGAAATTAGTGATCCACCAGCAACAACGTTAATGATAGATCTAAGAGATCCTACTAATCCATTATAAAAAGTTTGAATAATTAACCAATCTGGTAAAGCATGATGTGGACATTTCCTAAGAAGTTCTTTAAATCTTTCTCAAGATTCATATATCGATTCTCCCTCATACTGACTGAAAGATGTTATATCGTTTCTAAGCTTAGTAGTTTTAGATGGTAGAAAATATTTTGATAAGTTTTTTTGTGAAAGTTCTCCCCAAGTTCTAATAGATCCAGGTGCTAATGAATTTAACCAAGCCTTAGCCTTGTACCTTAGTGAAAAAGGAAAAAATCTAAGTCTGACAGCATCATCAGACACTCTGTCATATTTAAAAGTAGCACAAAGTTCTAAGAAATTTGCAAGATGTAAATTAGGATCTTCATTTGAAGTTCCACCAAATTGATTATTGTGTACCATTTGGATAATTACAGGTTTAAGCTCAAATGAATTAGCAACTACAAGAGGATTTTGGATAGTTGAGTTAATTTCATCTAATGTAGGGTTAGCGTAATCTCTTAGTGGTCTAGATTGATGTTCATTTTCTATTCCTTGGTTGTTTACGTTGTTTTCCATTATTTCAGAATTTATAGGTTATTTTCTCAGTTTTCTAATTCTCTTTACAATGCGTTCTAATTCTGAATCTCAGGGTATAAGACATTCAGAACTAAATTTACGTATGCAATCGAAATCAGTATACAGCAAAATAGTTAACTAAAAAAGTTGCAATTCAATAAAAAGTTTTCTGACAGTCCTAAATCGTGTGTTACTCCAATTATGCTATATTCCCCAGCAACGACGCAAAATTGACTTGAGTTCCCCCGCAGACACTTAACATAATTTTAATTTTTCTTGTAACAAGTATATAATATATCTTTAATCGCAGAGTTACTATTAACACAAGTATATGTATCGCTAAGGTAATGCAGGGCTCTAGTGGAGTCCTGGATATCAATCCCATAGAGAATATTTTAGAGGCTACGAACTAGGATTATAGAAATCAATTCAAAATCACAACTCGAAAATCAAAATTTCCTATCTATCACTAATATGCAATCGATAATAATATTAAGTTTTAATAAACTAGTTCTAATAACTGTTAACTAAATCTACTAATAAATCAAAGTTCAAATATATAAGCAAGAATCTTTCTCCTTTGTTAAGAAATTTAAGTGAATGGATAGTTTGAATTTGTTTAAAATGGTGTTGTGTCAAGTAGGAGCATACCTATTTTTTTACTCTTTTGTCCAGGCATAAAGAACATTGACTAATCCTATGCTTGGTTACTGAATCTGTGGCTAGGCTGGGAGGATACCGGCTTTCACTTCGGAGCTCCCATGTTCCCCTCGCCTGAAGGCTAACAACTACACTTCAGTACCCAAACGATAGGACCGAATTGAGGATTTTAGCCTGTCACTCTAAAATCTTCAATTCTACGTCTGATGAATATTATTTCCCTATTTATTTGCACCCTACTTCCAAGGACTTTGACCTGCCTGAATCTCAGATGTAATCTTTACTATAGTTGTTAAACTCAACATATTTTAACAGATCAATTGGCCAAATTGAGAGTAAATTAAGATTTAATTAAAATATTATCATAACTTCTTTAAATTTTTCTTGGCACACTAATTCAATTTACCATTTCACAAAAATATCAAAACAAGGAGAAAGACAGAAAACCCACTCAGATTTCATGGAGAGTATACAATAAAACTTAGATTACATATAAAAAAGCAAAGTTCTACAAACTAAAGTAAATAAACATAACTCATTTTAAATTCCCCCCAAGCAAACTCCTTGAAGTTCCTCTGAGACTCTTCCTTTCTTTACAATACACAAAATTCTCCTTCGAAACAACAATGAAGAAGATATCTCTCACTTCCCTTCCACTCTTACAATCTCTCGAACAATTCTTCACAAATATCACTATTTGAACTCCCTAATTTAACACTAGAATCATTATATGGACTTACTAGAATCACACACTTGACTCTCTAATGGATTAGAATGACACGTGGTGGACACAAATGGACGCTAGTGGACCCTTTTTTCGGCCTCGATGTCACCATCGGCGGGATCCCTTGTAATATATTCTGAACTCTTGGGAAAAATGCGTTGTCAGCGCCGTTGACCTCACCATCGGCGACCTAGATCAAATTTTCATAATTTGGTCCTTTTTGCTTCAAATTCGCTACTTTTGTATATTTTTGCTCCATTGTCCATAAATCAACATACTTGCAGAAAAACACCAAAAATACCCTTTTTAAAAGTGCAATATCATCAAAATCAATATAAAATAGGCATGAAAAGCTTAACATTTTTTCCTTGGGTCAATCACTTGGCGTAGCTACACCGAATTGCAGTGTGGTCACGCCACCTAACCTGAGGAGGCGGTGTAAATACGACACAGGACGGGCGTAGTCATGCTGGCATGGATTTTATGATTTGGAAACACTTCAGGGTGGTATTATAACAAAATTGGAAAGGATTTTTGAATTCATGCAATAAAAATATTGTATTTTGAGGTTGTGGTGAGCATTTAAAGAAGAAATTACTGAGGAGGCTAGGGTTTAGAGAGAGATTTATATTATCCTTTCAGATTTCTTTTTCTAATTTTTTGAGAGATTTTTGTGAGAGAAATTGTGTGTAGTTCTTGTAATAGAGGGAATCAAAGGGCTGTAAGTTATTTTTATCTAATTAAAAATATTTTTGCATGTCATGGAAAATGCCTTTGTTTGTCTCTCGAGCCATGAGTAGCTAAATAATTTTTCATGCTTCTGTGATTTTTGAATTGATTTCCAGGATTAATGCTTATTCTTTTTATTCTCTTATCATTTTCTGCACTTTAATGTGATGCAGGATGTTGCTTAATCTTTTGGCTTTCTCTTAGTCTTAACCTAGCCAGTTAAGACGTTAAAATTCATCGTGATTTATGACTTTGGTAAAAGCGTTGTGGAATGTTAGGCTAACCATTAGATCAAAATAAAACAAAAATAATTTATTCTTGATCTTGCAACCACTTAATGAGGATCTAAATTTATTAGGGATGCGATAAAGATATGGAAAAGCTATCTTTGTGGAACCCCAAATCTTTTTGGGACCTATGCATGGGCTTAAGAAGAGCTGTCGGCATATTTTAGGTTGTATTGTATTTTAAAAGGGGGGTCGCCTAACAGAAGTTGTCGGCGAATTTAAATTTTAAATTTGATTTAAATATATATATAATTTAGAAAGTAGTATTTGGCTTTGAAAATAATTTTTAAATTTGAAAGTTTTAAGATATGAGATTAAACCGATCTCACATCCCAAATAGTTTATATAAACGAGCACCGCACCATAAACCGTGTATCTATCCCTAAGGATAGACACACTGCTTGATGGTGGGGCTCGATCAAATAAACTAGAAGTTTTGTGACATCCGTTTGGTCTGCGAACCAATTTTATAAGCCGACAAATTCCCTCGCTTAATATGAAAGTATCAAACGGGGTTTATATTACTCAGGTTCTTTAAAATTCCCTATAAGGGCAAGCCCCTATAGTTAATTACATCTTAAGTGACGGGAATCACCTAAGAAAACTCTCGATAATAATCAATAATTCCGCTTTCAAGAATTTCAAAGTTTAAGGTTTTCAAAGATCGAATTTTGGAATTTCAATAGGGAATGGATCAAATTTTGGAACATTTTGTTTTGTGAATCCAAAGGAAGAAAGGTAGGAGAAATCACCGATTCGAAGTGAACTTCGGTAATTTCCCGACTATCCTATCGTTTGGCTTCGAGTTTAGGAAAGTCCTAATACTTATTTAAATGTTTTGATCTTGCCAATTTTAATTAATTAGGGCTTATATTTGTATGATAAAATCAAACAAATAGCACTAGAAAATGTGAGGGTTTATGTCGTATCGGACGACTACCTCGGAATCCTAAGACCGGTTAGGGCTTAATTTGCAATGCAAATGCCTAACGAAAAGGTTGAGGATTTATGTTGCACTAAGCAAACTACCTCGAAGTCCTATGGCTTGGTTATTTAATTCTAGGAAAGTTTTGCTGAAGTAGGTTCAAGTTTTGCTGACGACGATGGCCGTGCTGCCCACCATGCTCCAAGTTCCTTGTTGTTGCAGAGGTTTAGTTTTAGAAACCATAAATCAGGAGATGAGAAAAGTGTTTTGGTTTAGAGAAAATCTTAATTTCCAAGTGTTTTTTTTTTACGTTTTAATTAAAACAAATCTTAAAGTTGATTATAACGACACCGGTTAAGATCCCACGGTTCCATCCTTCCGGCATCATTATTTTTATCGGATTCACTTAGTCCAGATGAATTTGCTAAACTCAACCGAATGAGTTCCACACTTTCATTTAGACCGTGGGAAATCCCGTTAGCAACACGTAGGTTACATCATCCGAGGTATTCCCGATCATCCAACAGGACGTTTTAATTTAGTTGTAATTGTAGTTTTGTGTTCTCGTTTGTGATTAAATTTTGAGTTGTTTTATATTTTGAAATGTTGTGGCGGTGAGTTTTATCTTGCAATGACTTTTAACTTAATTTGGTTTCGGTTTTAGGGACTATCCTAAAGGTGTGGGTTTTCATGCAACTCGTTGTTTTATCATGCAAGAAAAATAAAGTACATTTGCAAGAAAGTAAATTGCAGGAAAGTAAATTGCAAGAGAGCAAATTGCAATAAAAAAATAAAAGCGTACCTGGAGGGTCTTCCCGTCATCCCAAGCTGCACTTAAAACACAATTAGAATATTTAAGCAAGTTCCTAGGTAAAGCTAAGGGAAGGGTTATGGTTTTCTACCAAATTCCTAATCCTATAGCTAGTCAATTCCAATGACGTCTAGGTTCTTTGTGTTTTTTTGTTTGAGGACGATTTTCTTCATCAAAGGACAATTAAGTCCAATTGTTCTTATAAATATCCTATCATATTGAGGAAGTGCTTAAGAAGAATCTTAAACATCTTTTCAATATTTCTAGGATTGTTTTAAGTCCAAATGAATTTAATTATATAAATGAATCGATCGTCCGAGGTTTTCAAGTCTTGTTAACTTGCTCAGTGAACTAGGACATTTGAATATCCTATGAGTGAGGTAACACTTCATTTGATGTTCCATTTAGGAGTTATAATAATCAAAGCTTTCAAGGGTAAATTAGTATTCAAATGATTTGATTTAAGTTAAAGGGTTTAAATTTGGAATAGTGTTCAAGTTGCTTTACATTTATTTTGAATTCTTTATGTCTTAGGTGATGTTATATTTAATTCAACTTAATTTAATTGAGTTTTAATTTAGTTTAACATAGTTCAATTTAATTTGATTTGGTGTTTAATTAATTTGATTTGATTTAATTTAATTTAATTATTTAATTTAATTTAATTTAATTTAATTGTTTAATTTAATTTAATTATTTAATTTAATTTAATTTAATTATTTAATTTAATTTAATTTAATTATTTAATTTAATTTAATTTAATTATTTAATTTAGTTTAATTTAATTTAATTTGTTTTAATTTAATTTAATTTAATTATTAAATTTAATTTAATTTTAATTTAATTTATCTTTAATTTACTTTATTTTTAATTTTAATTGAAATTTCAAAAGAGTTTAATAATTTAATTAAGTCTTTTAATATTTTAAATTTGAGTTATCATTTTAATTAAAAATTGAGTATTGATGATATAATTAGTTTAGGGATTTTTTAAATTAAAGAATAAATCTCTTCCTAATAAATATCCCTATTTTAATAATTCCAATTTATTATTCCTCCAAATTTAATCTAATATTTAATTAAAGTTTAATCATTTTAAAATTATTTAATGGGTTTCTACCCTTTAATTATTTAAATTTCAATCATCTAAATCAGATTAAGATCAAATATTTTACTTGTTGATTTTTTATTAAACCTAAAGTTTTAATTAAGGATTAAAGATTTTAATTACCATTTTACCCTTTAAGCTTAATAATTTCATAACTCACTAAATTGAACCCAAATGAACTTGAAATTTTTATGTGACTTCACTCATATGTCAATAAAGACATGAGAGGAGAAAATGTGATTTTTCTGTATTTAATTTATTTATATAATTATTTTTGGTGGAAAATAGAGATTTTCAAGGAAAATTTAATAACATGACCAAGGGAAAGTTTCTGTCCTTAAGAAAATTAGGGGACATTCCTAATGACCAGAGAAGCACTTGGACCAATTTTGGTGATTTTTTAAATTATATTATTTTTATTATAATTATTTTAAGTTTTGGAGTGTTAATTAATTTAAAAATAAAATAAATGTTGAAAAATGGGTTTTATATTTTTCAAAAATCTCTCTGATATCAAGGAAACCATAGAAATAAATTTTGCAATTTTCTGATTTTTCTATGATTTATTATAATTATTTTAGTGAAAATGCTAGAAAATACATTTTTTTAATTTTAAAATTACCCTAGGGTTTTAAAATTCAATATCTCACTAAATAGACCTAGGAAAAATGTGGGATTTATTCCTAAGTGATTAAAATTCAAAATGTGACATTTTGGTGAATTTTATTATTTTTGTGATTTTTATTATTTTTTAATTATTAAAAATATTAAAATATTATTAAAAATCAACTTTTTTAGAAAATTGAAATTTTAATTTTATTTGGTTCCCCTGATATCAGAGAGGCTCCAAAACCAATTTGGTGAATTTTTTAAAAGTATTTTAAAAGTTATGAATTTTTAAAGTTTAAAATGGCTAAGTGACTTAATCAACCCAATTAGTAGGGCTAACCAAGTCCAATTGACCTCAAATTTTTATGGTGGGTTCCTCTGATCCTAAAGGTCAGTGGAGAATTGATTTCAAGTCAATTTGATACCTGGTTAACTCTAATTAATTAAAGACCTATTTTGGGTGTTTAAGCCAATTAGGGCTGTTTTAAATGAACTAAGTCAAAACCTATTTTTCCTAGGGTTCTCTCGGTCATAAGGAACATCACCAAATTTTCCTAGAATTTATTTCACAACATGCTATTTACTGGAATTAAAATACTCAAAACAAGTGACTCGAACTTGAAAAATCAAGAACTCCTCATAGGGATGGCCTTTGACTTTGGAAAATTCAGGGAATGTTCCCAAATTTAGAGGCTTCAAAAGCCCTATGGTCTCATGCCATGGTGAATTGTATGCATGCATGGAGAATTAAAACAATGCAGAGAGTAAATAAATTATAAAAAATAAAATACTTGATGAAATTAAATGATTTCTTTTCCACATTATTCTCCTCTATTCACTGAGCAAGAGGGTATTTTTATTTTATTTTTGTGATTTTTCTACACAGAGATATGAATTTTTGAAGTTTAGGGAATTAAATAAATCAGAAAATACCCTATTTTTCTATTTATCCACGCGGCGCCAGCGCATCCTCGGCAGCCTCCGAAAGACCACGCGGCGCGCTCCCATTCGACGCCGCCACCCGAGTCGGCAGGCCGGGCCCCGCGGTTCTCGTACCGTCTCCTGGTCCGACACGATCCTGACCATCCGTGCGCGCGTGTATTGAATGGACGGCATCCGTTCATCGTCCCCAAGTGTTCTCACCCGAGAGCCGTCCACACTAAATCCTTAAGATCTCACTCGATTCTCAATGGATTTTTACGTTCTTATACTCTATGGATTCGTCTTGAAGAGACGAACGCATCTATACGGTTAACATGCATTGAAACTAAGGCATTTGAAATAGAGAATCTTCAGAAGCTCGGGATGAAGAGTTAGCTCATACCTTGGCTCAGAGAAGTGTGGCTTCAATCCGAGAGTTGTTGCACCTTCGATCGGGTCCTAGCAAGCTCCGGATGAAGTCTCCCGGTCTCGGTGAATTGTCCGGATATGATTTCGACCAAGCCCGATCACAAAGCTTGGAGGTTGGAGCAACCGGGTAGTCCGGAGATGGGGCTTTTGATGGTGGACACCTTCTCTTGGTCCGGTGAAGGTGTAGAGCCAATCAATTTGGGAATTGGCTCACCGTGGAGAAGTGTCCCGGTTTTGGGTGGAATTTCAACTACGAAATTGAGCTTACGAGAGGAGAAATGGCGGGGGATTTCACTTGGGATCAAGTGCTCTAAGGGTGGAGAAGGGTCTGGAACAATTTTGGCAGAGTTTTGGCAAGGTTTGTGCTTCTCTCCTCTCATGGCCGAGAGGGGTAGAGTTTAAATAGGAGAGGGTGGAAGGCCTCTCAGGGGGAGTTAGGGCTTGGGATCAGCTGCTCTGGTGAGGAGAAGATCGGCCATGGTAGCCAGCTGGGATGGGGCGGCTCGGCAAGTGAGAATTTCAATGTTGGCTCACATGTGAGCTCTCGGCCATGGTGTTTTCCGCAGCACTGGTGGCCGGCCGGCCGTGCAATGGTCACCATCTTGGTCAGGTGGGTCGAGGTCGGGGTTTAGTGTAGGCAATTGGCAAATGCCATGTGTAAAGGCTTTGATTCAAAGTGGAATGGGGGCATGGCTAAATTTGAACCTAAATGGGTCAACCCACCCATTTGGGCTAGGTGCACCACCCAAGGCCTGGTTTTGGCTGAGGGAAAAGTGATTTGGCTCAAGCATAATCAGTAGGGTCAAGTCACCATCCAAGCACAATTAGGCTTAAGCATGGTTTAGTGGAATCATGGAAGTGGTTAATCACCTTTAGGAATTAAGGAAAGAGCCTCCTCCTTTTGCCCAAAATGGCATGGTGACATGTAAAGAGGCTCTCATGGCTTGCATATGGCTTGTGCATGGCTCCATGGCTCCATTTGGCTTGGGAAAAGGTTTGGTCGATTTCATAAAAAAGGATTTTAAGGATTTTGGATAATTTGGTGGAAATTTGGATGAAGCTTCATTTAGAATTATTTGATGATTGGTTTAGGACTTAGGGATGATTTTAATTGAAAATATGATGAGGGGAAATGTCATATGGGCTTTGGAAGAATTTTTGGGGCTTTGGATTTGGTGGAAGTGGGCTTTTAAAATGGCTTAAGGAATGGGCCCTTAAGTTTAAAAATGAATTTATGGATGGGAATTTTGTAAAGAGGTTGGGCCAAATAATTGTTGGGTTTAGCTCATGGATGTGTCATGAGTGATTTGAAACAAATTGGGGGTGATTTGGATTTGAATTGGGTTGAATTTGGGTTAGGTTTGGGTTTAGGTCAAAAATGGGCCTTTTGACCTTGGATTGAGTTTGAGTGGGGTTTGGGTCTAAATTTTGGGCAAATCATGTTAGGGTTTTGTTTGTAGGAATGTTAAGGAAGATTTAGAAAAGATTTGAGGTTAATTGGAGTTGAATTGGGTGAGTTTGGGTTAAGCTTGGGTCATGGGTCCAAATTGGGCTTTAAGGCCAAAAGTGAGATTGGATCCAAATGTCAATCAAATTGGACTTGGATTTGGTCTAAATTGGTATTATGAATGTTGAATTGAAGTTTAGAATTGAATTGGACCAGAATTTGGGTCAATTGGATAGGTTTGGTTTAACATTGGGTCCACTTTGGGTTAAAATGGGTCAATTTGGGGGTTTTGACAAAAGTAGGGTAAATTGACAAAATTGGCCCATGGTGTAGTTGGACAAAATGAAATTGGGAATATTTGGGATTTTCTGGAATTTTCTGGGAATTTTCTGAATTTTTGGATTTTTAGGCCAAGAAGGGTATTTTGGGTATTTGGAGGGTATTGGGGGGTATTTTTGGAATCTTTGGTATTTTTGGGTATGGATGATCAATTTGAGTGATGTGGAGATGTTTGGGATTGATTTTGGAAAATTTTGGGTAATTTGGAAATTTTGCAAAAATTTGGGTAATTTCAAGGGTTTTGGGTAGGTTTAATAGGTGTAGGGTCTCGGGGGTCAAAAATTGAAAATTTGGGAAATTGGAGATTGGGTGAATTTAGGTGAAAAGAAATCATTTTGGTTGAGCCATGAAACCATTTCAAGCCCATATGAGCCATGAAAGGACTCATTTGAGGCATTCATTATGTTGTTCCTAACCCTCTTAGCCAAGGGCTTAGGGGTTAAGGACCATCCATGTGAATCACCCACATGAGTCGGGAGGTTAAGTTGGGTATGGGTGTGGTTTTAGGAAGTGTGTAGAAATGTAGTGTGTAAGTGTAGTGTAAGTCGGCCCCTTCACTGAGACCGGGCCACCCGAGGGCGATCCTAAGGCCAAAGAGTCCTATAGGAACTCATCCTTTAAACTTCCACATTTGATTTCAACCCTCTAGGTGATTAGGGGTCTATAGTCAAGTTTGTGGATTTTGCAAGGAGTTTAGAAGTGGATTAAATTTCTAAAATGTGGGTCCCAATTCTAGTCCTCTAAGATAGTCAAAGGAAAAGCCTAAGGCTAGATCCTAAGCACTAAAAAGAAGAAGGGAAGACCTCATCAAAAATGAGGTCAACAAATGGACCCCCAATAGGTGTGGTGAGCTGACGGAGCACACCGCGCGTATTGGTGTTGACCGAAGCGATCAACAAAACCAACACAGATGTCCAAGTGACGAACTTAGGACGAAGTAGAAGAGTTTCTGCTGGGGAGTGTCAAGTATATCTCTGGAACCGGAGATTCTTGAACTCTCGCTGGGGAAAGGAAGAGGAGGTAAATCCCAAATCACATGACCTGGGGAATTTCGATTTAGATTTTATTTTGTTTCAATTTATGTTTTGATGTGTGAGTTTAAATTTTAGTTTGGAGTTTCAATTTAGATTGAAGTTTTGTCAAAATTAATTTGAGGGATTTGATTTGAAATGAAAATTGGGATTTTGAGGTTTTAGATGTAACATCTCCAACCTCGAAAGAAAATTGAATTGATTAGAGTGAATCATTGCAATGAGAAGATATCTCAGAGTAATGCGGTGTTGGATGTAAAATCCTTAACCTCAAGAGTTTGATTTTGATGTATTTCAGTGCAATAGGGAAAGAATCCTAAAGCAATGCGATCTCGGATGTAAATTCCTTAACCCCGGGAATTCGATTTGATATATTTCGAGTGCAATAGGGAAAGAATCCTAAAGCGATGCAGTCTTGGATGTAAAATCCTTGACCCAAAAGTTTGAATTTGATGTATTTCAGTGCAATAGGAAAGAATCCTAAAGCAAGTGCGGTCTTGGATGTAAAATCCTCGACCCAAAAGGTTTGATTTGATGTACTTCGGTGCAATAGGAAAAGAATCCTAAAGCGATGCGGTCTTGGATGTAAAATCCTCGACCCAAAAGGTTTGAATTTGATGTATTTCGGTGCAATAGGAAAAGAATCCTAAAGCGATGCGATCTTGGATGTAAAATCCTCGACCCAAAAGGTTTGAATTTGATGTATTTCGGTGCGATAGGAAAAGAATCCTAAAGCAAGTGCAGTCTTGGATGTAAAATTCCTTAACCCAAGAATTCGATTTGATGTATTTCGAGTGCAATAGGAAAGAATCCTAAAGCAATGCAGTCTTGGATGTAAAATCCTTGACCCAAAAGTTTGAATTTGATGTATTTCGAGTGCAATAGGAAAGAATCCTAAAGCAAGTGCGATCTTGGATGTAAAATCCTCGACCCAAAAGGTTTAATTTGATGTACTTCAGTGCAATAGGAAAAGAATCCTAAAGCAGTGCAGTCTTGGATGTAAAATCCTCGACCCAAAAGGTTTGAATTTGAATTTGATGTATTTCAGTGCAATAGGAAAAGAATCCTAAAGCAGTGCAGTCTCGGATGTAAAATCCTCGACCCAAAAGGTTTGAATTTGATGTATTTCAGTGCAATAGGAAAAGAATCCTAAAGCAGTGCAGTCTTGGATGTAAAATCCTCGACCCAAAAGAGTTGAATTTGAATTTGATGTATTTCAGTGCAATAGGAAAAGAATCCTAAAGCAGTGCAGTCTTGGATGTAAAATCCTCGACCCAAAAGAGTTGAATTTGAATTTGATGTATTTCGAGTGCAATAGGAAAAGAATCCTAAAGCGAGTGCGGTCTTGGATGTAAAATCCTCGACCCAAAAGGTTTGAATTTGATGTGATTGATATTTGATTCGAGATGCGGAAGAAATTGAATTTGAATTTGATTGAGACTTGAAGCCTGGAAAGATTGAATTTGGAAAATTGGAAGGATGAGTTTGAACTCGGTTGAAATTTGATTTAAGATTTGATTTGAAATTTGGAAGATCAAGTTTGAAACTTGATCGAGATTGGATTTGGAATTTGATTGAGAATTTGATTTGAGATTTGGGAAGATCAAATTTGAAATTTGATCGAGAGTGGATTTGGAATTTGATTGAGAATTTGATTTGAGATTCGAAAAGATTGAAATTTGATTTGAAGTTTGAAGGATGAATTTGATTTGAAGTTCGAAAGATGGAATTTGGATTTTGAAGTTTGGAAAGATGGAATTTGAGATTTGTGTTGATTTCGTTTATCTTTTAATGGTTCAAATTTTATTTTATTGTTTATTTAACGTTCATGTGAATTTGGTATTTGTCATTTTTCAGATTTTTTTTTTTAGAAAGTTTTCTTTTATTCTCTTTTTTTTTTTTTTTATTTCTTTTCTGTTCTTTGTTCGAAGTTCATTTAACTTTAATGGCGTTTCCCAATCAATTTGCACAAAAGAGGTGAAGGCCAAAAACGTGACATGGTCACTTTCATTCCAATCATGTTGAAAATACATCATACAACTCGATCCGGAATATATTTCATACAATCCATGTAGACTCAAAACGGATCGTGTATGATCTTTGTTGATCCATCAAAAGAATCATCCGTCAAAAATCCATGTCCGAATAGTGAGGTACATGGTCAATAACATCACCTTCCAAGCCATCCTTGGCAAGGATGCCGGCTGGATGTACATTGGAGGTGTGATATTTCCCATGTAACTCACGAGCTCGTAAGGCCGGAGGTTCTCTAGCTCCGGGTCCGGTTGGAAATGGTAAGGTATTTTGCTCGTCGTCCATCCTCCCGAAAGTAACCGAGATTCGCTCCACCGGCACCCCCGGTATGCAATGCTTTGCGATATCCGCTCCGTTACCTTGCAGTATCATGACGGAACCCACCGGTAAAGGTATCTTTATCGGCCCTCGGAACTCACCCGGGCCTCGCTATCCGGAAGTCGATCCGAACATGATGTTGCACTCATTCAAGAAAGAGATCGTGCGAAAGGTCCGACGAAGTCGTGGTGATCAATATGTGGGGGTATGCGGTCACCCTGTTTGTAGATGTTGATAATGCAGCTATTGGGTATGCAATCCGCCGCAGTACTCTCCATGTTATCAATCTTTTTACCATTCTCTTGATAACCGATGGCATCGGATCTACTCGCCCATGACGGAGTATTCCCGGTGGGTTTCCCTTCCTGTCTTCGACAAAGTTGTAGCGGCATCCGCATTGTATTGTGATTCTTCCTTTCCCCGGCATCCATCTCCGGGGTTCCGAGTATGTGTTTTCCCTCGGGCGGCTCGCTCGGCCCATTCTTTTCGGATCCCGGATACAATCCACGATTTCGTCGTTGTTCATACTCCGAGAATACGTCGGTGTGTAGCTCGAGGCCTTCTAGTATGTTGATCCTTCTTCCTTTAATTCTCTCGAAGTATTCAAAAGTTTTCTTTTCAACATTCGGCATCCTCTCCAGCTCGTATTCCGGAATGATCTGCAGATGGCGAGGCCTTGTGACATATTGTGGGATATATGGTTCAATCCCTTCACGTTCCCCTGCATACCTCGGCTCCTCGTGGATGATGCCCGTCGGGACATCCCCGGGGTTGCTTCTGCAACAAGGTCATGCACTGCCGGTGGTTCTATCCGGTGGCGTGGTAGCCTTCTTCCTTCGATCTTCCGGAGATTTCCCGGTTCTTTCGGTTATTATAGGAGCCGGCCTCCTTTCTTCGGGTTCCCGGTGAACCGGTGTCCTTGAAGTGTACGTGCCGGCAGTAGTAACTGTCTCGTCGCGGCCGGTCCGCGGCTAGTTTTGTTAACATCTTACGGATACGGCGATTCTTATTTCTTCGTTGCGTGGGCGTGAGAGTAGCTCTCCGCACTTCTTGAATCTCCGTGGGCGCGGCGTTGACAAGCCTGCCCTCCGCTGTAGTGACTACGGACTTCATTTTCTTATCTTCTTCGGTGTTTGCTTTTCTTTTCTTGTTGTTGGATTGGTAGCTTGGGCCACCCACTTTCATCACTGTCCGTCCGGGCAGTTCTTCTCGGTTAACTGGGACCCAGCTCACTTTCCTCGTATCGTAGGCTCCGCTCGGTGCGAAATCTGAGTCAATCTCGATTATCGCTCCATCTTTCACCTCTTTTCATCGAGTGCAAGGCTTACGCCATTCTTAAAGTTCAAGACCAACCGCCCGTTCGACATTTCCCCGCGAAAAGACAAGGAAAAGGATCGGGGGTCTGTACTAAGAACAAGAACATTAAGAAAATGTTTATTAAAGATACATTTTTTATTATTCTTATATTTTGAAATTTAACGTGAATGAAGTAGGATAAGATGAGGGAAGAGATTTTGATTTGAGAAGAAAACGAGGAAAACTTTATTATCATGATTTTATTTATTTTAGCACATTTTATTATTTTTGAGTTCGGACCCAATCATAAGTAATTACTTCACCCGTGTTTCTTAGGGATGAAGAATTCATTCCTTCGAAACATCGGTAGCGTAATATTTTTTCAAGTATCGTCCGTTGATCGGAAGCATATGTCGTTCTCCCCGGCAATTCACTAGCCGGTAGGAACCTCCCGAGTATACCGCTTCAACCACAAACGGTCCTTCCCAAGTGGGTTCAAATTTTCCTCCTATCTTGCGGTGTGCAAGAATAGGTCTCTCGAGAACGAGAACTAAATCACCAACTTTCAAGGTTCTTGGGCGGACCGCTTTGTCATGGGCTTGAACCATTTTAGCTTGGTATAGTTCTAAATTCCGTTGCGCCGCAAGTCTTTTCCCTTCCAAGCTTTCTAATTCTTCGAGTCGTAGTCCGGCGTTTTCTTCGTCGTGATCTTGTTTGCAATCGCAATTCGAGTGAAGGAAGCCGAACCTCTAAAGGTAACATCGCCTCGGACCCATACACCGGAGCGTAAGGTGTAGCTTCGAGTAGGAGTTCGAAGGTTGTCCGGTAGGCCCATAAGGCTTCTAACAATTTCTCGTGCCAATTTCTCTTATTATCGTCCGAGGTTTTCTTTAAGATTTGAACGAGAGTTTTATTAAAAGCCTCGGCGAGACCGTTTGCTCTTGGGTAGTAAATTGTCGAGTATCGCCAGCCGATTCCGTGTCTCCCGACAAAATTGTTGATTTGTGTGCTTCGAATGCCGACCCATTATCCGAGATGATCTCCGCGCGGCACTCCGAAACGGTAGACAACTTGGTTCTTGAAAACCGCAAAGCACGTGGTGTGCTTTCACTTCTCTAAGTGGAACCGCTTCGCCCACTTGGAAAAGTAATCCGTAGCCGCAAGAATGAAACGATGTCCTTTCGAAGATGGTGGTTCTATTGGACCCACTATATCCGTGCCCCAACATTCAAACGGCCACGACGCAATTGTCGGGTGTAGCACATTTGGAGGTTGGTGTAGAACCACTCCGTGCACTCGGCATTGGTGATGCGCTCTTGGCGATTTTCATGCAGCCGGTCATCATCGAGGGCCGTAGTACCCTAGTCTTTTAATTTTCATCTTCATTTTTGGACCCGATCGGTGAGCGCCACGAGTCCCGAATGCACCTCTTTAACGATTTCACGGGCCTCGGACCCGCTTAGGCACCTTAGCCACATTTCGATCAAAAGACCTTCCGTATAATGTGTTGTTTATTAATGCGTAGGACGGAGTTCTTTCTTGATCCGATGGGCCAGCGACCTATCGTCCGGTAGCTTTCCCGTTTGCGGGTAGTTCATCAATGGCCGTCGCCAATCTTCTCGTGTTTTCTCGTCACCGCTCGCAACCGATTCTTTTCCTTCTTGCCGATTTGTGTATCATGTCTATGTCGAGCCGCGATAGGACTCCGACGTCCGTGAACCGACACTTCCACCGATTCATCTTGCAAACAGGCAAATTCTTTTGCGAGACGGGCTAAAGCATCTGCTAAAGCATTCTCTTTTCTAGGAATTTTGTAGATTGTCACATTTGGAATCTGTTCCAACAACCTGTATGGCATACTCGGAAGTATTGTTCGAGTCTTGGCTTTAAAATTCTGTATTGTCCGTCGATTTGTTTAATGGTCAACAGAGAATCCCCATAGATGTTGATGTCCGTTGATCCCATCTAAATGGTTAATTCTAATCCGGTTATAAGGGCCTCGTATTCTGGCTCGTTGTTTGTAAACGGTTCCGTCAAGTGGTAGGAGTATCTTAACATCCCCCGCTCCGTGTTATAAAGATTAGCCCGATTCCTGCCTTACCAGGCACTATCACTTGCGATTCTTCGTCTTTGTGTGCTGAAGATGCTCCGTCGAAATATAATTCCCAACGTCGATCATCAGGGTCTTCTAGGCTCATTATTTGTTCATCTGGCAAATCGTCATTGAGAGGAGATTCGGCCGGCAAAGGATGTGCTGCGAGGAAGTCTGCTAAGACTTGTCCCTTTACGGCACGCAGAGGCACGAAAGTTATATCGAATTGCAATAATATCATCGACCATCCGGCAAGTCCGCCGGAAAGTGTTGGACGAGTCATCAAGTATTGCAATGGATTAAACTTCGAGATCAAGTTGATCTTATGAGAAAGCATGTAGTGCCCGAGCTTTTGAGCGGCGAAGATCGGGCCAAACAATGCTTTTCAATTGCGGGATACCTTACTTCCGTCGGAAGTAAACGACGGCTTAAGTAGTAAAGAGCATTTTCTTTACCCTCATCATCGACTCTGGCCAACGAGGCTCCGAGAGAGTCGTCTAAAGCCGCGGTGTAAAGTATCGCCGGTCTACCCGAGATCGGGGCCGCTAAGACAGGAGGTGTCATTAAATATTGTTTAATGTCTTCGAAGGCCTTCTCGGCATTTCTCTTCCCAAATAAATTTGGCGTCCTTTTTAACTAGTGCCGAGAAAGGTCGACACCTACTCGACGAGTTTGAGATAAAGCGTCGAAGATATGCCAGCCTTCCCTTGAAAAGATCGTAGTTGTTTTAAGGTTTTGGGAGGCGGCATTTCTAAGATAGCTTTAATCTTCTCCGGATCGATTTCAATTCCACGATGTCGGACAACGAATCCTAAGAATTTCCCGGAGGTGACGCCGAAGGCGCATTTTAAGGGATTCATCTTAAGGTTAAATTGTCTTAATCGTTCGAAAACAATTCTCAAATCATACAGAGTGGTTTTCCTTTACTTTGCTTTTGATGACGACATCGTCCACGTAGCACTCGACTTGATTGTGGATGAGATCATCAAAAATTCTTGTCATTGCTCTTTGGTAGGTTGCTCCCGCGTTCTTCGATCCGAATGGCATCACCGTGTAGCAAAATACTCCGATCGGCGTTCCGAATGCCGTAAGCTTTTCATCTTCTCGGAGCCATTTTTATCTGGTTGTATCCCGAAGATCCATCCATGAATGAGAATATTTCATGTGTCGAAGCAATATCGATCATCAGTTCCGGAATCGGTAGAGGGAATTCATCTTTTGGACATGCCTTGTTTAAATCTCCGAAGTCCACACAAATTCCGATCCGACCATTCTTCTTTCGACCGGCACCACATTGGCTAACCAGTGTCGGGTATTGTTCTTCACGGACAAATTTAGCGTCTATTAGCTTTTTAACTTCGGCTATGACTTGTTGTTCGATTTCTAGACGCATTCTTCTCGGGACCTTGTCCGACCGGAACGAAGTAGGATCCACTCCTAGCTTATGGACCGCAACCTCGGGGCTAATCCCGGCATTTCATCGTAGCTCCAAGCAAAACGCATCTTTAAATTCCATTAATAACTTGATTATTTCTTCGGAGTCTTCTTTATCGAGTAAGGAGCTAACAAAGGTAGGTCTAGGCTCTTTGCTAGTACCTAAGTTAACTTCCGTTAACTCATCTATTGTGGATTTAATTTCTTCTTCGAATTCTGGTGGAGCGTCTCCAATTTGTAAATCTTCGAGTTCGTCTGTAGTTTCCATGCAGTTTTCATTGGACTTGCAAGTGACAACCAAGCAAAATTCGCATCGTCAACCGACCCTACCGTGCCGAATCCGAGTCCATACTTTGAATTGGGAGGACGACCGGAGTTATTCCATAACTTTTCAAAATGTTGTGATTGGCCTTTTGTCCATTGTCGAGGTAAGAAACCACGTTGAATTAAATTTTGAACACGTGGAGAGTACCACTCAAAAGGTAATTCCATTAATTCTGATGAAGTGACATCTTCGAATTGTACATTATTTTCAGTTTTGGAGGAAGAAGCACCGCGGTAGAATTTGATCGGCTTTGCACCGTCACTACGTACCTCTTTGACCTCCATACCCTCGATCTTATTAGAATGGATCGGAGTTAGGGTCATAGTATGTACGTAGTGGTTAATCTTCTCGTACATTGATTTGTATTCTTCGTTCTTTTCATCTTCGAGGGAGATCTTGTATTGCGGCTTCTTTCGACTTATTGTTGCCGCTTCTTGCTCGATTTCTTTTTCCTCTTCGTAACTATCTTCCCAATCAACATTGATGGCCGGTTTCTCTCGTCCAATCGTCCTAGTGTCTCTACCACGGCCTCGTCCCCGCCTCGACCTCGGATGCGAGTTGTGGAGAAACCTTCACCATCTCGCCGAAGGGAGTGGTGAGTGATCGTTGGACTAGAACTTCAGTGTTCTTCGTTGTCCCGAACTTTCTTTGCTTCATTTGTTACGGTATCTCCGGAGAAGATTGTTTTCTTTGGCGGTGCATAATAAGCCGCATCTTCATGGATTCCAATCTCATGTACGGAGAATGGTTGTAAGTCGCCTTTGATGCACTCGTTCCCTCCATCGTAATATTTGATGCACCGATGCAGAGATGATGGTACCATCCTCGTTTTCATGTATCCATGGTCGGCCCAAGAGAGCGTTGAACGACGTTTCGAATCGATTATATGAAATTTTGCGGTTGTCTTTGCTAAGTCACCGGTCTTCATCGGTAGCGTTATTGACCCGAGGGCTCTTTCTCCTTTCCGGTCGAATCCTCTTAATAACATTTTGTCGGCCTCGAGCTCACGAGCATCAATTTCCAAGTATGCTAGTGTTCGAAGACTCATTATATTGATTGATGCTCCCGGATCCACCAATACTCCGGAGAGCGTAAACTTCCCAATTGTAATCGAAATGTACAACGGTCGGTCGTGATCCGTCGTCCCAAGTAGTAGGTCATTGTCCGTGAAGGTAACACCCGTCGTTCCTTTAACGAGCAAACCTCATCTAAGGAATCTCCGGCCATTTGAGCTAAGCAAATTTCCGGATCAAGTAAGGCCTCGATCGAGCTTCTCTCATCTCCTTCGATAAGATGAGAGCATCGTAAATGCTCGTTTGGCCGGTAGTTTCCTAAGATGGGCTAGCACGTTGTAGTCCACTTTGTTTCCATGCGTCTCGGCTTCTTCTCGAATGGGTATTTCTTCCGCTGGGGTTGGTTCTTCTTGAACAACCACCTGCTTTCCTTTGTCTTTTGGACCCATTCTCGGAGGTAGAACTCTTCCACTTCTCAAGTTGACTTCGTAATTTCTTCCGAATCTAGTGTCGAGTTTGCCGGTGTCTCCTCCCGAATCGGAATGACCGGCTCTTCCGGATTATCTTCAAAATCGAAGGCTCTAACTCTATCGTAACCGGAGCTCCTCGAAACTCGCGTATAGATCCGTTGCTTGTTGAACTCTCGTAGCCTCCTCGATGGATGCCTTCTTCGTCATTGTGATCGTCGAGATCATGTATGATTTGAGAATTGTTGTTGGTATCGAAATCGACGCCCGGATTGTCGCTAGTTACGTAATCGTTAGAAACAATCAAAACGTAGCCAACGCCATCACCCTTATCATTATATGATCCCACCGAAGTGAGCGAGATAATCATACAAAATCGGAGGTTCGAGGGATTTCTCCCCCGAATCGGAAACAACTATCCTAGGATAAGCGGCCCCTAGTCTAGCCTTAGGAGTCTCGGTCCCCTCTTCTTCGTCAATTTTCTTCTTCTCTTCGATTGTCTCCTCGTCGAGGTGGTTCTTCTATCGCAAGTGATAGTACCGGCTTAACAGGTCTCGAACTCTGAATTGAAGCTCGCACCGAAGCGGTTCGGATGTTGTCTAAAATCTTCTTCGAAGATCTCGTCCAGGCGGTAGTCCATCCATCGTCAGTTGCATAGGGATCTATCGGGATGACGGGATCGGCTGAGATAACATTGACGGAACCTCCTTTCCGGGGTTCCTTCATGTACTCCTTCGGATTGTTATATTTCCTTTCCGAAGGTTGTCGTCGAGCCAACTTTTCAAGGTAATGCAGCCTTCTATCTTGTGCCCAAGCATCCGATGGTAGGGCAAAAGTCGGGATCACCTTTCTTGTTGACTTCCTCCGGTCTTTTGGGCTCTGGCACTGGAAATCCGGAGTTTTCATTAAGCTACGGAACATCTTCGGTATCGCTTCATTTTGAACGGATATTCTCTCGCTCGAAGCTCCCTCAATGTACGTTGCGGACGAGACGGTTGTTCATACTACGGAGACGATCGATAGCTGGACCGGGCTGCCTGGTAATTTTGTTGTGGTTGCTTGCGGCCGTTCGGTGGTATTTGCATCGGTTGTTTGCCTTTGTCAACTCGCCGCAACGATCCCGGATTTCTTTTCGAAAGTCTTCACCGGCTTCTCGCTCGTCCGTCTTGTCGGCAAAACTTAATTGCTTCGCCTCTTCTTGCAAGCTTCCGACCTTGCTTAACAACTTCTCAAAAGTCTTAATAGTGAATCCTCGAGGAGAAGTGCTATCGGCCGTGAATGCTTTTAAGCAAGATGCCGACCGCATGTTGTTCTTGCAGCTCGTGGTTCACACTTCATGCTTAAGTTTCTCCATCGAAGTATGTAATCCACTAAAGTTTCATTCGGCCTTTGTTTCTCTACCACTAAATCACCTATAGTGATGTGGTGCCGAGCTCCGGCGAATCGCTTAATGAAGAGGTTCTCTAGCTCGAGAATGTCTTCACCGAACCATCTGGGTACTCCCGCATACCTGCCGAAGGCGATTCCCGACAGATCGCTAACGAACTGCTCGGAAGAGTAACGCATCGCTCCCGCCGGCATTGCAACAACCGGCACGAAAGTGTGCAACATGCCGTCGGGGGTTCCCGGCTCCGTCGAAGGTCTTAAACGAGAGGTGGTACGAAGCCTTTCGGGTATCGGACAGCGTCGAATTCTTCCGGTAAGGTCTACCCGTCCGAATGGATGTCCCGTTCTTCGATTGTGCTAGGGCTTCTCGCACTCGCCGCTCTACCAAGTTCTTGATATCCTTTTCGTGGATCATACTTTCGTGCTGTATCCTTTTTCACTGGTCATCCCCATCGACGGATGTAATCTCCTTTCCTCCGTCTACGATGTGAATGACTTCGGGGGTGTCTCTCTATGTGGTCGTACTTGACTTCGGAGAGTGGCCGGAGCTATGGCCATCTCTTCCATCCTCTTCGCCATTTGAGCGATCGTGTCGTCCTTTTCCCGAAGCCGTCTCTTCATCGGCCCGGCTCCTCTCTTCGCGGCCGCAGAGCACCTCGAGAAGCCGATGAAGCTCGTGTCTCAACCATGTTGATTTCTCGCATATTCATCTGTCCATGAATTCCGATGAGTCGATCTCATCTCCGAACTTTTCTTCTCTTTCTTTTGCCAACCGTCGGATGTCGGTTCTCAACTTTTCCATGGCATCTTCTAGCGGAGCTTTCTGTGGTTGTCATGCGATGGTTGCCGGGTCCCTTTTTCACGAGTCCCCTTCATCGCAGTAGCACTTTCTTCAGATTCCAGCCTCCTGGCGAGACTTTCTTTCTCGGGCTGCTGTTTCAGTCTCAACTGCCCCGTAGTGGGACGCCACACCATCCTTCTAGCAGCAGAAGGTCTATGACCAGCATGGTCTATCGGCCAAATGCCGGAAGGTGGTATCCTCCCTAATCCGTAATCCCGATACTACGACAGCGGGCTAGCCTTCATTCTCTTGCTTGGCTTTTCTATCATGACGGCGGGTTCTACTCGAGGCCCAAGACGGGATTTGACCAGCACCCGTCCTATCCTTCGTAGAATTTCCGACACGGGCGCTTTTCCTTCTTTGCTAGCTTTTCTACCAAAGTTTGCAGTCGAGCAAACGGCGTAGTTCTGGTTCTTTTCTTGCGGCTATCGTTGTAGTATGCGGGCTGTGGTAATGTGGCAGCAATCTTTCGAACATTCTCCTCATCCTCTGCGGCGGAGAGGGGATGGAACCTGCTTCCTCCCAAAAGTGGTATGTAGTCAGCAATGGTGTATATTCGGCAGCGGTGTATATTCTCGGCAACTCGGAATTTCCTCCGGAAGGCAATCTCGGCGACTCGGCTTCCCCGGCGATCCTTCTATTTCTATTTCTTCTTTGGGTCTTTGTCAGCGAACGGAATCTTCGAACCGGACCCGATTTCGAAGACGAAGGTCTTACGAGAAGATCCGTACCCTCCACGGTAACGGGTTTATCATAGTTCCGGGTTCCTTTCCCCTTTGATTTGGCGTAAGTCGGGGTAGGTGCGTAAACAACTAGACCAGTGGGGGTAGTGAGAATGCTCCTCCCGCGGACGACAGTACTCCTCCTAGTCTGGACCCTTCGCAGGGAGGAAACTCTTGGGTCGACCCAAGGTTGAACTCGCGCGTGGTTCCTCGGCCGGATACCTTGTTCGTCGGCTGCAAAGAGGGAGACGTCGGTGACCTTGACGTTCGTGTTTTCGAATCCTCGTCCAAATCGGATGACCCCATCGTCGGCAGCTCATCCTTATGCATGGCGAAGTCCGAGTCCGTCGGTGAAGGAGAAAATCGGCTTCGGGGCTTCCATTTTCGCAAGGTAGACTCGGTTGTCAGTCCCAAGTTATGCTTCTTTTTCTTAGGACGAAAAGAAAGGAATTGAAAAAGAGTCCGAACTTATTCTTTGTTCATGTATTTATAAAAAAGAATCATTTGTTAAAAGAATCACTTATTGGAGGGTTTGTTTATTTAGAACGGAATGTTCAAAGGTGTAGAGAATGTAAGGAATCCGATTCGAGTGAAAGGAAAAGAAAGTCTTAAGCAAGTACTTCCCGACTCGAAGGATCACACCTAAACTAACACCTATCGGGGTCCACCCCACCTCGTAAATGAGGTAAAAGGATCTCGGAACCTCTCCGTTTAGGGTGTCTAAACAAGTGGCTCCTAAATCCGAGAGAATGTTGGCTATACTTGTTCAAGATAGAAATGAACATAGTATTCCAACGGAAAGAAGGGTAGTTTGATCCATTAGGGACATGGATACACTACCGATTTTTGAAAGCGTAATTATTTGATTATAATGGAGAGAGGAATTGTCCTCACGTGAGTCGCCGAAGTTTGTCGGCATATTTTTAGGTTGTGTTGTATTTTAAAAGGGGTCGCCTAACGTAAGTTGTCGGCGAATTTAAATTTTAAATTTAATTTAAATATATATATATAATTTAGAAAGTAGTATTTGATTTTGAAAAATAATTTGTTTTAATATATGAGATTAAACCGATCTCACATCCCAAATAGTTTATATAAACGAGCACCGCACCACAAACCGTGTATCTATCCCTAAGGATAGACACACCGCTTGATGGTGGGGCTCGATCAAATAAACTAGAAGTTTTGTGACATCCGTTTGGTCTCGCGAACCAATTTTATAAGCCGACAAATTCCCTCGCTTAATATGAAAGTATCAAACAGGTTTATATTACTCGGGTTCTTTAAAATTCCCTATAAGGGCAAGCCCCTATAGTTAATTACATCTTAAGTGACGGAATCACCTAAGAAAACTCTCGATAATAATCAATAACTCTGCTTTCAAGAATTTCAAAGTTTAAGGTTTTCAAAGATTGAATTTTGGAATTTCAATAGGGAATGGATCAAATTTGGAACATTTTTGTTTTGTGAATCCGAAGGAAGAAAGGTAGGAGAAATCACTGATTCGAAGTGAACTTCTGTAATTTCCGACTATCCTATCGTTTGGCTCGAATTTAGGAAAGTCCTAATGTTTATTTAAGTATTTCAATCTCGCCAATTTTAATTAATTAGGGCTTATATTTGTATGATAAAATCAAACAAATAACTCTAGAAGATGTGAGGGTTTATTGTCGTATCTGACGACTACCTCGGAATCCTAAGACCGGTTAGGGCTTAATTTGCAATGCAAATGCCTAACAAAGAGGTCGAGGATTTATGTTGCATTAGTGCAAGCTACCTCGAAGTCCTATGGCTTGGTTATTTAATTCTAGGAAAGTTTTGCTGAAGTAGGTTCAAGTTTTGTCGACGACGATGGCCGTGTCGCCCACCATGCTCCAAGCTCCTTATTGTTGCAGAGGTTTAGTTTTAGAAATCATAAATCGTGAGATGAGAAAAGTGTTTTGGTTTAGAGAAGTCTTAATTTCCAAGTGTTTTTGTATTTTCGATTAAAACAAATCTTAAAGTTGATTATAACGACACCTGCTAAGATCCCACTGGTTCCATCCTTCCGACATCATTATTTTTATCGGATTCACTTAGTCCGTATGAATTTGCTAAACTCAACCGAATGAGTTCCACACTTTCATTTAGACCGTCGGAAATCCCGTTAGCAACACGTAGGTTACATCATCCGAGGTATTCCCGATCATCCAATGTGACGTTTTAATTTAGTTGTAATCGTAGTTTTGTGTTCCGTTTGTGATTAAATTTCGAGTTGTTTTATATTTTGAAATGTTGTGGCGGTGAATTTTATCTTGCAATGACTTTTAACTTAATTTGGTTTCAGCTTTAGTGGTCTATCCTAAAGGTGTGGGTTTTCATGCAACCGTTGTTTTATCATGCAAGAAAAATAAAGTACATTCGCAAGAAAGTAAATTGCAGGAAAGTAAATTGCAAGAAAGTAAATTGCAATAAAAATAAAAGCGTACTCTGGAGGGTCTTCCCGTCATCCCAAGCCGCACTTAAAACACAATTAGAATATTTAAGCAAGTTCCTAGTAAAGCTAAGGGAAGGGTTATGGTTTTCTACCAAATTCCTAATCCTATACCTAGTCATTCCCTATGACGTCTAGGTTCTTCGTGTTTTTGCTCGAGGACGATTTTCTTCATCAAAGAACGATTAAGCCCAATTGTTCTTATAAATGTCCTATCATATCGAGGAAGTGCTTAAGAGGAATCTTAAACATCTTTTCAATATTTCTAGTGATCGTTTTAAGTCCAAATGAATTTAATTATACAAATGAATTAATCGTCCAAGAATTTCAAGTTTTATCGTTATCTTGCTCAGTGAACTAGGACATTCGAATATCCTATAAGTGAAGTAACATTTCATTTAATGTTCGTTGTAGAGTTATGATAACTAAAACTTTCAAGGGTAAATTAGTATTCCAAATGATTTGATTTAAGTTAAAGGGTTTAAATTTGGAATAGATGTTCAAGTTGTTTTATATTTAATTTAATTTAATTTAATTGAGTTTGATTTGATGTTGAATTAATTTAATTTGATTTAATTTGATTTTAATTCAATTGATTTAATTAAATTTAATTTAATTTAATTTAATTTAATGTTTAATTTTAATTTAATTTAATTTAATTTAATTTAATTTAATTTAATTATTTAATTTAATTTAATTTATTTAATTTAATTTAATTTTAATTTAATTTAATTTAATTTAATTTATTTAATTTAATTTAATTTAATTTAATTTAATTTAATTTAATTTATTTAATTTAATTTAATTTAATTTAATTATTTAATTTAATTTAATTTACTTAATTTAATTTAATTTTAATTTAATTTAATTTAATTTAATTTAATTGTTTAATTTAATTTAATTTAATTATTTAATTTAATCTTTAATTTAATTTAATTTATAATTTTAATTCGAGATTTTAAAAGAGTTTAATGATTTAATTAAGTCTTTTAATATTTTAAATTTGAGCTATCATTTTAATTAAGAATTGAATATTAATGATATAATTAGTTTAGGGATTTTTTAAATTAAAGAATAAATCTCTTCCTACTAAATATCCCTTATTTTAATAATTCCAATTTTATTATTCTTCCAAATTTAATCTATTATTTAATTAAAGTTTAATCATTTTAAAATTATTTAATGGGTTTCTACCCTTTAATTATTTAAATTTCAATCATCCAAATCAGATTAAGATCAAATATTTTACTTGTTGATTTTTTATTAAACCTAAAGTTTTAATTAAGGATTAAAAGTTTAATTACCATTTTACCCTT
>JAKZJZ010000687.1:0-23989 GCA_022702705.1 Papilionanthe hookeriana x Papilionanthe teres
GCTTAAAACACAATTAGCATATTTAAGCGAGTTCCTAGGTAAAGCTAAGGGAAAGGTTATGGTTTTCTACCAAATTCCTAATCCTATAGCTAGTCATTTCCTATGACGTCTAGGTTCTTTGTGTTTTGGTTTAAGGACGATTTTCTTCATCGAAAGAATAATCAAATTCAATTGTTCTTATAAATGTCCTATCATATTGAGAAAGTGCTTAAGAAGGATCTTAAACATCTTTTCAATATTTCGGGATTGTTTTAAGTTCAAATGAATTTAATTATACAAATGAATTAATCGTCCAAGAATTTCAAGTTTTGTTAACTTGCTCGAGTGAACTAGGACATTTGAATATCCTATGAGTGAAGTGACACTTCATTTAATGTTTTATTTAGGAGCTATAATAACTAAAGCTTTCGAGGGTAAGTTAGTATTCAAATGATTTGGTTTAAGTTAAAGAGTTTAAATTTGGAATAGTGTTCAAGTTGTTTTTTTTTAAATTTATTTTCTTTCTGTTTTAGGTGATGTTATATTTAATTCAATTTAATTTAATTGAAATTTAATTTAGTTTAACATAGTTCAATTTAATTTGATTTGGTGTTTAATTAATTTGATTTGATTTAATTTAATTTAATTATTTAATTTAATTTAATTTAATTTAATTGTTTAATTTAATTTAATTTAATTTTAATTATTTAATTTAATTTAATTTAATTGTTTAATTTAATTTAATTTAATTTTAATTTAATTTAATTTAATTTAATTTAATTGTTTAATTTAATTTAATTTAATTTTAATTTAATTTAATTTAATTTAATTTGTCTTAATTTAATTTAATTATTAAATTTAATTTAATTTTAATTTAATTTATCTTTAATTTACTTTATTTTTAATTTTAATTGAAATTTTTGAAAGAGTTTAATAATTTGACTTTAGTTTAATGATTAAGTCTTTTAATATTTTGAATTTGAATTATCATTTTAATTAAGAGTTGAATATTAATGAGATGATTAATTTAGGGATTTTTAAATTAAAGAATAAATCTCTTCCTAATAAATATCCCTTATTTTAATGATTCCGATTTTATTATTCTTCCAAATTTAATCCATTATTTAATTAAAGTTTAATCATTTTGAAATTGTTTAATGGGTTTCTACCCTTTAATTATTTAAATTTCAATCATCCAAATCAGATTAGGATCAAATATTTTACTTGTTAATTTTTATTAAACCTAAAGTTTTAATTAAGGATTAAAGATTTTAATTACCATTTTACCCTTTAAGCTTAATAATTTCATAACTCACTAAATTAAACTTAAATGAATTTGAAATTTTTATGTAACTTCACTCATATGTCAATAAAGACATGAGAGGAGAAAATGTGATTTTTTTTTCGTATTTAATTTATTTATATAATTATTTTTGGTGGAAAATAGAGATTTTCAAGGAAAATTTGATAACATGACCAAAAGAAAGTTTCTGTCCTTAAGAAAATTAGGGGACATTCCTAATGACCAGAGAAGCACTTGGACCAATTTTGGTGATTTTTTGAATTATATTATTTTTATTATAATTATTTTGAGTTTTGGAGTGTTAATTAATTTAAAAATAAAATAAATGTTGAAAAATGAATTTTATATTTTTCAAAAATCTCTCTGATATCAAGGAAACCAGAGAAACAAATTTTGCAATTTTCTGATTTTTCTATGATTTATTATAATTATTTTAGTGAAAATGCTAGAAAATACATTTTTTAATTTTAAAATTACCCTAGGGCTTTAAAATTCAATATCTCACTAAATAGACCTAAGAAAAATGTTGGATTTGTTCCTAAATGATTAAAATTCAAAATGTGACATTTTGGTGAATTTTATTATTTTTGTGATTTTTATTATTTTTTAATTATTAAAAATATTAAAATATTATTAAAAATTAACTTTTTTAGAAAATTGAAATTTTAATTTTCTTAGGTTCCCCTGATATCAGAGAGGCTCCAAAACCAATTTGGTGAATTTTTGAAAAGTATTTTAAAAGTTATGAATTTTTAAAGTTTAAAATGGCTAAGCGACTTAATCAACCCAATTAGTAGGGCTAACCAAGTCCAATTGATTTCAAATTTTTATGGTGGGTTCCTCTGATCCTAAAGGTCAGTGGAGAATTGATTTCAAGTCAATTTGATACCTGGTTAACTCTAATTAATTAAAGACCTATTTTGGGTGTTTAAGCCAATTAGAGACTGTTTTAAATGAACTAAGTCAAAACCTATTTTTCCTAGGGTTCTCCGGTCATAAGGAACATCACCAAATTTTCCTAGAATTTATTTCACAACATGCTATTTACTGGAATTAAAATACTCAAAACAGTGACACGAACTTGAAAAATCAAGAACTCCTCATAGGGATGGCCTCGACTTTGGAAAATTCAGGGAATGTTCCCAAATTCAGAGGCTTCAAAAGCCCTATGGTCTCATGCCATGGTGAATTGTATGCATGCATGGAGAATTAAAACAATGCGGAGAGTAAATAAATCATAAAAAATAAAATATTTGATGAAATTAAGTGATTTCTTTTTCACATTATTCTCCTCTGTTCACTGAGCAAGAGGGTATTTTTATTTTATTTTTGTGATTTTTCTACACAAAGATATGGATTTTTAAAGTTTATGATATTTAATAAATAAATTAAATACCCTATTTATCTATTTATCCACGCGGCGCCGCGCGAAACATCGGCGGCTCCGAAGGGGTACGTGTCGCGCTGCGATCGGGCGCCGCCATCCGAGTCGGCGGCCGGGCCCCGCGGTTCTCGCACCGTTTCTCGGTCCGACGCCATCCGAGCCGTTCGTCCGCGCGTGTATTGAATGGACGGCATCCGTTCATCGTCCCCGAGTGTTCTCGCCCGAGAGCCGTCCACACTAAATCCCTAAGATCTCACTCGATTCTCAATGGATTTTTATGTTCTTATACTCTATGGATTCGTCTTGAAGAGACGAACACATCTATACGGTTAACATGCATTGAAACTAAGGCATTTGAAATGGAGAATCTCCAGAAGCTCGGGATGAGAGTTAACTCATACCTTAGCTCGGAGAAGTGTGGCTTCAATCCGAGAGTTGTTGCACCTTCGATTGGGTCCCGGCAAGCTCCGGATGAAGTCTCCTGGTGCAGGGAATTGTCCGGATATGATTTCGACCAAGCCCGATCACAAAGCTTGGAGGTCGGAGCAAGCCGGGTGGCTCGGAGATGGGGCTTTTGATGGTGGACACCTTCCTTGGTGCAGTGAAGGTGTAGAGCCAATCAATTTGGGAATTGGCTCACTTGTGGAGAAGTGTCCCGGTTTTGGGTGGAATTTCAAAGTTGGCTCACATGTGAGCTCTCGGATGTGGTGTTTTCCGGCGATCCAGTGGCGGCGCTGCGAGCATGGGTCACCATCTTGACCGGGGAGGTCGGGGCTTGGCAATGGTGAAGTCGATCGGGTTTGGACATGTGTAAAGTGTTTGAATTAAAATGGAATGGGGAGGGGGTCATTTTGGCTTGAAATTGGTCAACCCATTGGTTTGGGTTGGGTTTACCTCCCCATGGCTGGTCTTGGCTGAGAAGATCGGCTAGGCTAGTCGGTCGAGAGGTGGTGATGTCCTTATCCAAGAATATTTGGATTAAATCTTGGTTAAGGGGAGACATGCTTAAGGTTAATGACTTTTAGGAGATGGTTAAAGGACCTCCTCCTTTTGCCATTAATGGCATGGTCACATGCCAAACTTTCATGGCTTCATATGGCTTGTGAATGGCTCATCCTTGGCTCCATTTGGCTTGGGAAAAGCTTGGGTCAATTTCATGAAAATGGGTTTTAAGAATTTTGGATGTTTTGATGGAAATTTGTATGAAACTTGATTTGGAATAATTTGATGGTGATTTTAGGACTTAGGTAATGGATTTAATTAAATGGATGACAAATGGAGATGTCATGTGGGCTTTAGGGTAGATTTGGGCTTTTGAATTTTGAAGGAAATGGGCTTTTAGAAAGGTTTAAGGGAAGTGGGCTTTTAAGTTTATGAATGTGTTCATGGATGAAAATTTTTGTAAAAGGTTGGGCCAAATAATTGTTGGTTTAGCTCATGGATGTGTCATGAGTAACTTGAAGCAAATTTGGGGTAGTTTGGGCTTGAATTGGGTTGGATTTGGATTCTTTTGGTGAATGGGCCAATATAGGTCCAAATGGGCCAAGTTGGGCCAATGTTGGGCTAGGGTTGAAATTTATGTAGAATTATTGTTGAGAAGTGTTTATGGGAGTGTTTCAAAGAGGTTTTGACTTTGGTTGGGCTTTGATTTTTGGGTTTTGGGTTCATTTGGGTTAGGTTTGGGCTTAGGTCAAAAAATGGGCCTTAAGGTCAAAAGTGGAATTGGATCCAAATGTCAATCAAATTGGACTTGGATTTGGTCTAAATTAGTATTAGGAATGTTGAATTGAAGTTTAGAATTGAATTGGACCAAAATTGGGGTCAATTGGATAGGTTTGGTTTGACATTGGGTTCACTTTGGATTAAAATGGGTCAAATTGGGGGTTTTGACAAAAGTAGGGTAAATTGACAAAATTGGCCCATGGTGTAGTTGGACAAAATGAAATTGGGAATATTTGGGATTTTCTGGAATTTTCTGGGAATTTTTTGAATTTTTGGATTTTTAGGCCAAGAAGGGTATTTTGGGTTATTTGGAGGGTATTGGGAGGTTTTCTTGGAATTTTTGGTATTTTTGGGTATGGATAATCAATTTGAGTGATGTGGAGGTGTTTGGGATTGATTTTGGAAAATTTTAGGTAATTTGGAAATTTTGCAAAAATTTGGGTAATTTCAAGGGTTTTGGGTAGGTTTAGTAGGTGTAGGGTCCCGGGGGTCAAAATTGAAAATTTGGGAAATTGAAGATTGGGTGAATTTGAGTGGGGTGAAATCATTTTGGTTGAGCCATGAAGCCATTTCAAGCCCATATGAGCCATGAAAGGACTCATTTGAGGCATTCACTATGTTGTTCCTAACCCTCTTAGCCGAGGGCTTAGGGGTTAAGGACCATCCATGTGAATCACCTACATGAGTCAGGAGGTCAAGTTGGGTATGGGTGTGGTTTTAGGAAGGGTGTGGAAATGTAGTGTGTAAGTGTAGTGTAAGTCAGCCCCTTCACCAGACCAGGCCACCCAGGGCAGTCCTAAGGCCAAAGAGTCCTATAGGAACTCATCCTTTAAACTTCCACATTTGATTTCAACCCTCTAGGTGATTAGGGGTCTATAGTCAAGTTTGTGGAGTTTGCGGGGAGTTTAGAAGTGGTTTGAATTTCTAAAAGGCGGGTCCCAATTCTAGTCCTCTAAGATAGTCAAAGGAAAAGCCTAAGGCTAGATCCTAAGCACTAAAAAGAAGAAAGGAAGACCTCATCAAAAATGAGGTCAACAGAAGGTTGAGTTTGAACTCGATTGAAATTTGATTTGAAATTTGGAAAGATTGAATTTGAAAAAAGATTGAGATTGGATCTGAGATCTGGAAGATCGAATTTGAATTTGATTGAGATTTGATTTAAAATTTGTGTTCATTTGTCTGTCCTTTAACGATTCAAATTTATTTTATCGTTTATTTAATGTTCATGTGAATTTGGAGTTCATCATTTTTAGATTTTTAAGGAAAGTTTTCTTTTATTCTCTTTTTTTTATTTCTTTTCTGTTCTTTGTTCAAAGTTCATTTAACTTTAATGGCGTTTCCCAGTCAATTTGCACAAAAGAGGTGAAGGCCAAAAATGTGACATGGTCACTTTCATTCCAATCATGTCGAAGATACATCATACAACTCGATGCGGAATACATCTCATACAATCCATGTAGACTCAAAACGGACTATGTATGATCTTTGTCGATCCATCCAAAAAGGTATCCGTCAAAATCCATGTCCGAATAGTGGGGTACATGGTCGATAACATCACCTTCCAAGCCATCCTTGGCAAGGATGCCGTATGGATGTACGTTGGAGGTGTGATATTTTCCATGCAACTCACGGCTCGTAAGGCGGAGGCTCTCTAGCTCCGGGTCCGGTCGGAAGTGGTAAGGTGTCTTCTGTCGTCCATCCTTCGAAAGTAAGCGAGATCCGCTTCGCTGGTACTCCCGGTATGCAACGTTTAGCGACATCCGCTCCGTTGCCCTTCAGTATCATGACGGAACCTACCGGTAATGGTATCTTCACCGGCCCTCGGAACTCACTCGGGCCTCGCTATCCGGAGGTCGGATCCGAACATGATGTTACACTCGTTCGGGAAAGAAGCTGTGCAAAAGGTCCGACAAAGTCATGGTAATCTATGTGCGGGGGTATGCAGTCACCCTTCTTGTAAATGTTAATAATGCAGCTGTTGGGTATGCAATCTGCTGGCAGTACCCTCCATGTTATCAATCTTTTTACCATTCTTTTGATGATCAATGGCATTGGATCCACCTGGCCATGACGGAGTATTCTCGGTGGGTTTCCCTTCCTGTCTTCTGCGAAGTTGTAGCAGCATCCACATTGTATTGTAATTCTACCCTTCCCTGGCATCCATCTCCGGGGTTCCGAGTAAGTGTTTTCTCTTAGGCGGCCTGCTCGGCCCATTCTTTTCAAATCCCGGATGCAATCCATGATTCTTTGTTGTTCATATTCTGAGAATACTTCTGTATGTAGCTCGAGGCCTTCTAGTATATTGATCCTTCTGCCTCTGATTCTCTCGAAGTATTCAAAAGTTTTCTTTTCAACATTCTGCATTCTTTCCAGCTCGTACTCGGAATAATCCGCAAATGGCGGGGCACAGTGACGTATTGTGGGATATACGGCTCAATCCCTTCACGTTCTCCTGCATACCTCGGCTCCTCGGGGATGATGTCCGTCGGGACATCCTCCGGGGTTGCTTCTGCAACAAGGTTATGCATTACTGGTGGTTCTATCTGGTGGCGTGGTAGCCTTCTTTCTTCTGATCTTTTTGAGATTTCCCTGGTTTCTTCTGTTATCCTAGGAGCTGGCCTCCTTTCTTCCGGTACCTGGTGAACTGGCGTCCTTGAAGTGTATTTACTGGCAGTAGCAACTGCCTCATCGCGCTGGTCCGCTGCTAGTTTAGTTAACATCTTACGGATACGACGATTCTTATTTCTTCGTTGAGTTGCTGTGAGAGTAGCTCTTCGTACTTCCTGAATTTCTGTGAACGCGGCGCTGACAAGCCTGCCCTCTGCTGTAGCGACTACAGACTTGATTTTCTTGTCTTCTTCAGTGTTTGTTTTCCTCTTCTAGCTGCTGGATTGGTGGCTTGGGCCACCCACTTTCATTATCGTCGACGGGCGGTTCCTCTCGGTCAGCCAGGACCCAGTCACTTTCTTTATATTGCAGGCCTGCTGGTGCGAAGTCCGAGTCAATCTCAGTTATCGCTCCATCTTTCACCCTATTTTCGTCGAGTGCAAGGCTTACGCCATTTCTAAAGTTCAGTACCAACCGCCCGTTCGACATTTCCCTGTGAAAAGACAAGGAAAAGGATCAGGGGCTGTACTAAGAACAAGAACATTAAGAAAATGTTTATTAAAGACACATTTTTTTTTATATTATTTTTTTGTATTTTTAAATTTAACAGGAATGAAGTGGGATAAGATCAGGATAGAGATTTTGATGTGGAAGAGAAAACAAGGAAAGCTTTATTATCATGATTTTATTATTTTAGCACATTTTTTATTATTTTTGGGTTCGGACCCAGTCATAAGTAATTACTTCGCCCGTGCATCTAAGGATGAAGAATTCATTCTTTTGAAACATCAGGTAGCGTAATACTTTTTCAAGTATCATCTGTTGATCGGAAGCATATGTCGTTCTCCTTGGCAGTTCACCAGCTGGTAGGAGCCTCCTGAGTAGATCGCCTCAACCACGAAATGGCCCTTCCCAAGTGGGTTCAAATTTTCCTCCTATCTTGCGGTGTGCAAGGATAGGTCTCTTGAGAACGAGAACTAAGTCACCAACTTTGAAGGTTCTTGGGCGGACCAATCTGTCATGGGCTTGAACCATCTTAGCTTGGTATAGTTCTAAATTCTGCTGTGCTGCAAGTCTTTTCCCTTCCAGGCTTTCCAATTCTTCTAGTCATAATTTGGCATTCTCTTCCGTCGTGATTTTGTTTGCAACTGCAATCCCGAGTGAAGGAAGTCTGGACCTCTAAAGGTAACACTCGCCTCAGACCCATACACTAGAGCGTAAGGTGTAGATTGAGTAGGAGTTCTGAAGGTTGTCCGGTAGGCCCATAAGGCTTCTAGTAACTTCTCGTGCCAATTTCTCTTATTATCGTCCAAAGTTTTCTTTAAGATTTGAACGAGAGTTTTATTAAAAGCCTCGACCGGGCCGTTTGCTCTTGGATAGTAAATTGTTGAATATCGCCGGTCGATTCCGTGTCTCCCGACAAAATTGTTGATTTGTGTGCTTCGAATGCTGACCCATTATCCGAGATGATCCTGCGCGGCACTCCGAAACGGTAGACAACTTGGTTCTTGAAAAGCTGTAGTACGTGGTGTGCTTTCACTTCTGCGAGTGGAACCGCCTCGCCCACTTGGAAAAGTAATCCGTAGCCGCAAGAATGAAGCGATGTCCTTTTGAAGATGGTGGTTCTATCGGACCCACTATATCCGTGCCCCAACATTCGAATGGCCACGATGCAATTGTCGGATGTAGCACATTTGGAGGTTCGTCGTAGAACCACTCCGTGCACTTGGCATTGGTGACGGCTCTTGGCGATTTTCATGTCGTCGGTCATCATCGAGGGCCGGTAGTACCCTAATCTTTTAATTTTCATTTTCATCTTCGGACCCGACTGGTGAGCGCCACGGAGTCCCGAATGCACCTCTTTAACAATTTCACGGGCCTCGGACCCTCTTAGGCACCTTAGCCACATTTGATCAAAAGACCTTACGTATAACGTGTTATTTATTAATGCGTAAGACGAGTTCTTTTCTTGATCCGATGGGCTAGCGACTTATCATCTGGTAGTTTTCCTGTTTGTAGGTAGTCTATTAATGGCTGTCGCCAATCTTCTGTGTTTTCTGTCACTATTGCAACTGATTCCTTTTCTTTTTCTAACTTGTGTATTGTGTCTACGTCGAGCTGTGATAGGACCTGACGTCCGTGAATGGACACTTCCACTGATTCATCTTGCAAACAGGTAAATTCTTTTGCGAGGCGAGCTAATGCATCTGCTAAGGCATTTTCTTTTCTGGGAATTTTGTAGATTGTCACATTCGGAATTTGTTCCAACAGCTGTATGGCATACTGGAAGTGTTGCTCGAGTCTTGGTTTTAAAATTCTGTATCGTCCGCGATCCGTTGAATGATTAACTACGAATCCCCGTAGATATTGATGTCCGTTATCCCCATTTGAATAGTTAATTCCGAGTCCTGTTATGAGGGCTTCGTATTCTGCTTCATTGTTTGTACACGGTTCTGTCAAGTGGTAGGAGTATCTTAACATCTCCCGCTCCGGTGTTATAAAGATTAATTCGATTCCTGCCTTACCGGGCACTTTCACTTGCGATTCTTCGTCTTTCTGTGCTGAAGATGCTCCGTCAAAATATAATTCCCAACGTCGATCATCAGGGTCTTCTAGGCTCATTATTTGTTCATCTGGCAGATCGTCATTGAGAGGAGATTCTGCCGGCAAAGGGTGTCTTCGTAAGGAAGTTCGCTAAGACTTGTCCCTTTACGACACGAAGAGGCACAAAATTTATATAGAATTGCAATAATATCATTGACCATCTGGCAAGTCTGCCGGAAAGCGTTGGAGGGGTCATCAAGTATTGCAATGGATTAAATTTCGAGATCAGGTTGACCTTATGAGAAAGCATGTAGTGCCTGAGCTTTTGAGCCGCGAAGATCAGGGCCAAACAATGCTTTTCAATTGCGGGATACCTTATCTCAGTCGGAAGTAAACGACGGCTTAGGTAGTAAAGAGCATTTTCTTTACCTTCATCATTGACTTGGGCTAACAGGCCTCCGAGAGAGTTGTCTAAAGCCGCGGTATAAAGTATCAGCGGTCTACCTGAGACTGGAGCTGCTAAGACAGGAGGTGTCATTAAATATTGCTTAATGTCCTCGAAGGCCTTCTGGCATTTCTCTTCCCAAATAAATTTGGCGTCCTTTTTAACTAGTGCCGAGAAAGGCTGACACCTACCTGACAAGTTCGAGATAAAGCGTCGAAGATATGTGAACTTCCCTTGAAGAGATCGTAGTTGTTTTAAGGTTTTGGGAGGCGGCATTTCTAAGATGGCTTTAATCTTTTCCGGGACGATTTCAATTCCACGATGTCGGACAACAAATCCTAAGAATTTCTCGGAGGTGACGCCGAAGGCACATTTTAAGGGATTCATTTTAAGGTTAAATTGTCTTAATCGTTCGAAAACAATTCTCAAATCATACAGGTGGTTGTCCTTTACTTTGCTTTTGATGACCACATCGTCCACGTAGCATTCGACTTGATTGTGGATGAGATCATTAAAAATTCTTGTCATTGCTCTCTGTTAGGTTGCTCCTGCGTTCTTCAGTCCAAATGGCATCACTGTGTAGCAATATACTCCGATCGGCGTTCTGAATGCTGTAAGTTTTTCATCTTCTGGAGCCATTTTTATCTGGTTGTATCCTGACGATCCATCCATGAATGAGAATATCTCATGTGTTGAAGCAATGTCGATCATTAGTTCTGGGATCGGTAGAGGAAATTCATCTTTTGGACATGCCTTGTTTAAGTCTCTGAAATCCACACAAATTCTGATCTGACCATTCTTCTTTCGATTGGCACTACATTGGCTAGCCAAGTTGGGTATTGTTCTTCACGGACAAATTTAGCGTCTATTAGCTTTTTAACTTCAGCTATGACTTGTTGTTCGATTTCTAGACGCATTCTTCTGGGACCTTGTCTGACTGGGACAGAAGTAGGATCCACTCCTAGCTTATGGACTGCGACCTCTTGAGCTAAACCTGGCATCTCATCGTAGCTCCAAGCAAAACAGTCTTTAAATTCCATTAATAACTTGATTATTTCTTCGGAGTCTTCTTTATTGAGTAAGGAGCTAACAAAGGTAGGTCTAGGCTCTTCGCTAGTACCTAAGTTAACTTCCGTTAACTTATCTATTGTAGATTTAATCTCTTCTTCGAATTCTGGTGGAGCGTCTCCAATTTGTAAATCTTCAAATTCTTCTGTAGTTTCCATGCAGTTTTCATTAGACTCACAAGTGACAACCAAGCAAAATTCAGTATCATCAACTGATCCTACTGTGCCGAATCCGAGACCATGCTTTGAATTGGGTGGACGACCGGAGTTATTCCATAATTTTTCAAAATGTTGTGATTGACCTTTTGTCCATTTTCGAGGTAAGAAACCATGCTGAATTAAATTTTGAACACGGGAGAGTACCACTCAAAAGGTAATTCCATTAATTCTGATGAAGTGACATCTTCAAATTGTACATTATTTTCAGTTTTGGAGGAAGGAGCACCACGGTAGAATTTGATTGGCTTTGCACCGCCGCTATGTACCTCTTTGACCACCATACCCTCGATCTTATTAGAATGGATCGGGGTTAGGGTCATAGTATGTACATAGTAGTTAATCTTCTCGTACATTGATTTATATTCTTCATTCTTCTCATCTTTGAGAGAGATCTTGAATTGCGGCTTTTTCCGACTTATTGTCGCCGCTTCTTGTTTGATTTCTTTTTCTTGTTCAGAACTGTCTTCCCAATCAACATTGATGGCTGGTTCCTCTGTCCAACTGTCCTAACGTCTCTACCACGACCTCGTCCCCGGCCTCGACCTCGGATGCGAGTTGTGGAGAAACCTTCACCATCTTGCCGTAAGGGAGTGGTGAGTGACTGTTGGACTAGAACTTCAGGTTCTTCATTGTCCCGAACTTTCTTTGCTTCATTTGTTATGGTATCTCTGGAGAAGATTGTTTTCTTCGGAGGTGCATGATAAGCTGCTTCTTCATGGATTCCAATTTCGTGTACGGAGAATGGTTGTAAGTCACCTTTGATGCACTGTTCCCCTCCATCATAGTATTTGATGCACTGATGTAGAGATGATGGTACCATCCTGTTTTCATGTATCCTTGGTCGGCCTAGTAGAGCGTTGAACGACGTTTCTGAATCAATTATGTGAAATTTTGCGGTTGTCTTTGCTAAGTCACCGGTCTTCATTAGTAGTGTTATCGATCCGAGGGCTCTTTCTCCTTTCTGGTTGAATCCTCTTAATAACATTTTGTCGGCTTCGAGCTCGCGAGCATCAATTTCCAAATATGCTAGTGTTCGAAGACTCATTATATTGATTGATGCTCCTGGATCCACCAATACTGCGAAAAGTGTAAAATTCCCAATTGTAACCGAAATGTACAACGGTCGGTTGTGATCTGCTGTCCCAAGTAGTAGGTCATTGTCCGTGAAGGTAATGCCTCGTTGTTCCTTTAACGAGCAAACCTCATCTAAGGAATCTCCGGCCATTTGAGCTAAGCAAATTTCTGGATCAAGTAAGGCCTTGATCAGAGCTTCTCTCATCTCCTTTGATAAGATGAGGGCGTCATAGATGCTCAGTTTGGCCGGTAGTTTCCTAAGATGGGCTAGCACGTTGTAGTCCACTTTATTTTCATGTGTCTCGGCTTCTTCCCGAATGGGTATTTCTTCTGCCGGGGTTGGTTCTTCTTAAACAACCACCTGCTTTCCTTTGTCCTTTGGACCCATTCTCGGAGGTAGAACTCTTCCACTTCTTAAGTTGACTTCGTAATTTCTTCGAATCTAGTATTGAGTTTGCTGATGTCTCCTTCGAATCGGAATGACAGGTTCTTCCGGATTAGCCTCGAGTCTGAAGGCTCTAACTCTATTGTGACTGGAGCTCCTCGAAACTCGCAAATAGATTCATTGCTTGTTGAACTCTCGTAGCCTCCTTGATGGATGTCTTCTTCGTCATTGTGATCGTCGAGATTGTGTATGATTTGAGAATTGTCATTGGTATCGAATTCGATGTCCGGATTGTCGCTAGTTACGTAATCGTTAGAAACAGTTAAAACGTAGCCAACGCCATAACCCTTATCATTATAAGATCCCACCGGAGTGAGCGGATAATCATACGAGTCGGAGGTTCGAGGGATTTCTCCCCGAATCCGAAACAACTATACTAGGATAAGCGACCCCTAGTCTAGCCTTAGGAGCCTCGGTCTTCTCTTCTTCGTCGATTTTCTTCTTCTCTTCGATCGTCTCCTGTTGAGGTGGTTCTTCTATCGCAAGTGATAGTGCCGACTTGACGGGTTTCGAACTACGAATTGAAGCTCGCACCGAAGCGGTTTGGATGCTTGTCTAAAATCTTTTTGAAGACCTTGTCCAAGCGGTAGTCCATCCATCGTCAGTCGCATAGGTATCTATCGGAACAATGAGATCAGTCGAGACAACATTGACAGAACCTCCTTTCTGGGGTTCCTTCATGTACTCCTTCGGGATTGTTATATTCCCTTTCCGAAGATTATCGTTGAGCCAACTTTTGAAGGTAATACAATCTTCTATCTTGTGCCCAAGCATCCGGTGGTAAGGGCAAAAGTTGGGATCACCTTTCTTGTTGACTTCTTCTGGTCTCTTAGGCTCTGGCAGTTGGAAATCTGGAGTCTTCATCAGACTACGGAACATTTTCGGCATTGCCTCATTCTTGAACGGATACTCCCTGCTCAGAAGCTCCCTTAATGTACGTTGCGGACGAGGCGGTTGTTCATACTGTTGAGATGAGCGATAGGCTGGGTCGAGGTTGTTGATAATTCCGTTGAGGTTCGTTGCGGCCGTTCGGATGATATTTGTATCGGTTGCTTGCCTTTGTCGATTGCTCGCAATGATCTCGGATTTCTTTTCAAAAGTCTTCACGAGGCTTTTGCTTGTACGTCTTGTCGGTGAAACTTAATTGCTTCACCTCCTCTTGCAAGCTCCCGGCCTTGCTTAACAACTTCTCGAAAGTCTTAATAGTAAATCCCTTGAGGAGAAGTGCTATTGGGCCGTGAATGCTTTTAAGTAAGATGTCGATTGCATGTTGTTCTTGTAGTTGTGGTTCACACTTCATACTTAGGTTTCTCCATCGAAGTATGTAATCCACCAAAGTTTCGTTCAGCTTCTGCTTCTCTACCACTAAATCACCTATAGTGATGTGGTGCTGAGCTCCGACAAATCGCTTGATGAAGAAGTTCTCTAGTTCTGAGAATGTCTTCACCAAACCATTCAGTAATTCTGCATACCAATCGAAGGCGATCCCTGACAGGCTGCTGACAAATTGTCGGAAGAGTAATGCATCGCTTCCGCCAGCATTGCAACAACTGGCACGAAAGTGTGCAACATGCTGTCGGGGATTCCGGTTCCATCAAAGGTCTTGAACGGAGGTGGTACAAAGCCTTTCGGGTATTGGACGGCGTCAAATTCTTCGGGGTAAGGTCTACCCGTCCGAATGGATGCCCCGCTCTTTGATTGTGCTAAGGCTTCTCGCACCTGCTGTTCCACCAAGCTCTTGATATCTTTTTCTGGAATCATACGTTGTGTTGTATCCTTCTTTAGCTGATCATCCCCGTTGACGGACGTAATTTCCTTTCCTCCATCTACAATGTGAATGACCTCTGGGGGTGTCTCTCTTTGGGGTTGCACTTGACTTTGGAGAGTGGCTAGGGCTACAACCATCTCTTCCATCCTCTTCGCCATTTGGGCGATCGTATCGTCTTTCTCTTGAAGCTGCCTCCTCATCACTTCCGGCTCCTCTCTTTCTACGGCTGCAGGAGCACCTTGTGAAGCTGACGAAGCTCGCGTTTCGACCATGTTGATTTCTGCATACTCATCATCCATGAATTCTGATGAATCAATCTCATCTCCGAATTTCTCATCTCTTTCTTTTGCTAATCGTCGAATATCAGTCCTCAACTTTTCCATAGCATCCTCTAGCGGTCCTTTCTGTGCATCCTCGCAGTTGTCGTGTGATAGCTTCCGGGTTCCCTTCTCATGAGTCCCCTTCACTGCGGTAGCGCTTTCTTCGGATTCAAGTCTCCTGACGAGGCTTTCCTTTTTAGGCTGTTGTTTCAATCTTAATTGTCTAGTAGTGGGACGTCATACCATCCTTCTAGCAGCAGAAGGTCTAGGACCAGATGGTCCGTCGACCAAATGCTGGAAGGTGGTATCCTCCCTAATCTGTAATCCTGAAACAACGATAGGCGGACTAGCCTTAATCCTTTTATTTGGCTTTTCTGTAACGATGGCGGGTTCTACTCGTGGCCCAAGACGGGATTTGACTGGCACCCGCCCTATCCTTCTTAGAATCTCCGATACGAGGCATTTCTCTTTCTTCGCTAGCTTCTCGATCACAGTATGTAGTCGGGCAAATGGTGTGATCCTAGCCCTTTTCTTTCTGCTCTCGTTGTAGTATGCTGGTCGAGGTAATGTAGAAACAATCCTGCGGACATTTTCCTCGTCAGCTGCGGCGGAAAGGGGGTGGAATCTACTTCCTTCCAAAAAGGGTGTATCTTCAGGCAATGGTATGTATTCAGATAGTGGTGTGTACTCGGGGATTTCGGGATTTCCTCCGGAAAGCAACTTCGGCGGCTACGGCCTTCACGGCAATCTTCCTACTTCGTTCCTTCTTTGGGTCCGTGTTAGTGATGGAATTCTTGAGCTGGACCCGATTTCAAAAATAGAAGGTCTCACAGGAAGGTCTGTACCCTCCACGGTAATAGGTTCACCATAGTTCTGGATTTCCTTCCCCTTTAATTTCGCAGAAGCCGGGGTAGGTGCAGAGACAACCAGACCGGTGGGGGTAGCAACAACGGTCCTCTTGCGAATAGCAATACTCCTCTCGGTTGGAATCTTTTGCGGGGAGGAAACTCTTGAGTTGACTGAAGGTTGAACTCGATCGACGGCTTCTCGGCTTCGGATACTTTGTTTGTCGGCGCGAAAAGGAAACATCGGTGATCTTGACATTCGTGTTCTCGAATCCTTGTCCAAACCGGATGATCCCATTGTCGGGCAGCTCATCCTTGTAAACAGCGAAGTCGAGTCCATTGGTGAAGGAGAAAATCAGCTTTGGGGCTTCCATTTCTGCAGGGGTAGATTCGATTGTCGGTCCTGAGTTATGCTTCTTCTCATCAGGATGAAAAGAAAGGAATCGAAAAGAGTCTGAACACATTCTTGTTCATGTATTTATAAGAAGGAGTTATTTGTTAAAAGAGTCATTCATTAGAGCGTTTGTTTATTTAGAACGGAATGTTTAAAGGTGTAGAGAAGGTAATGAATCTGATTCAGAGTTGGAAAGGAAAAGAAAGTCTTATGCAAGACTTCTCGACTCGGAGGATCACTCCTAAACTAACACCTATTGGGGGTCCACCCCACCTCGAAAATGAGGTAAAAGGATCTCGGAACCTCTCTGTTTAGGGGTGTCTAAACAGTGGCTCCTAAATCCGAGAGAATGTTGGCTATATTTGTTCAAGGTAGAAATGAACATAGTACTCCAACGGAAAGAAGGGTAGCTAGATCCACAAGGGACATGAATACACTACCGATTTTTGAAAGCAGATTTGTCTGATTAAAATGGAGAGAGGAATTTTCCCTAGCGGAGTCGCCCGAAATATGTACGGCTTATTTTTAGGTTGTGTTGTATTTTGAAAAGGGGTCGCCTACAGAAATTGTCGGCGAGTTTTTTAATTTAATTTAAATAATTTGGAAAGTAGTATTTGATTTTGAAAATAATTTTAAATTTGAAAATTTTAAAATATTAAATCAAACTGATCTCACATCCCGAATAGTTTATATAAACGAGCACCGCTTCACAAACTGTGTATCTATATCGAAGAGTAGACACACTGTTTGGTGATGGGGCTCGATTTAAATAAACTAGAAGATTTGTGACATCCGTTTGGTCTGCGAACCAAATTTATAAGCCGACAAATTCCCCTGCTTAATATGAAAGCATTAAACAGGGTTTATATTACCTGGTTTCTTTAAAATTCCCTATAAGGGCAAGCCCCTATAGTTAATTACATCTTAAGTGACGGGAATCACCTAAGAAAACTCTCGATAATAATCAATAATTCGCTCTCAAGAATTTCAAAGTTTAAGGTTTTCAAGGGATTGAATTTTGGAATTTCAATAGGGAATGGATCAAATTTGGAACATTTTGTTTTGGGAATTCAAAGGAAGAAAGGTAGGAGAAATCACAGATTCGAAGCTGACTTCGGTAATTCCCCGACTATCCTATTGTTTGGCTTGGATTTAGGAAAGTCCTAATATTTATTTAATGTTTTGATCTTGACAATTTTAATTAATTAGGACTTATATTTGTATGTTAGAATCACACAAATAGCCTCGAAGATGTGAGGGTTTATATCGTATCGGACGACTACCTCGGAGTCCTAAGACCGGTTAGGGCTTAATTTGCTATGCAAATGCCTAACAAAAGGTTGAGGATTTATGTTGCACTAGGCAAACTACCTCGAAGTCCTATGGCTTTGTTGTTTAATTCTAGGAATGTTTAGCTGATGTAGAGTTGTTTTGCTGACGAAGATGGCCGTGCTGCCCACCGTGCTCCAAGCTCCTTGTTGTTGCAGAGGTTTAGTTTTAAAAATCATAAGTCAGGAGATGAGAAAAGTGTTTTTGGTTTAGAGAAGTCTTAATTTCCAAGTGTCTTTTTTATATTTTATTTAAAACAAATCTTAAAGTTGATTATAATGACAACGGTTAAGATCCCACAGTTCCATCCTTCCGGCATCGTTATTTTTATCGGATTCACTTAGTCCGGATGAATTTGCTAAACTCAACCGAATGAGTTCCACACTTTCATTTAGACCGTGGGAAATCCCGTTAGCAACACGTAGGTTACATCATCCGAGGTATTCCCGATCATCCAACAAGACGTTTTAATTTAGTTGTAATTGCAGTTTTGTGTTCTGTTTGTGATTAAATTTTGAGTTGTTTTATATTTTGAAATGTTGTGGCGGTGGATTTTACCTTGTAATGATTTTTAATTTAGTTTTGGTTTCAGTTTTAGGGGCTATCCTAAAGGTGTGGGTTTTCATGCAACAGTTGTTATCATGCAAGAAAAGTAAGTGCGATGCGATTAAATAAATTGCAATAAGGTAAATTGCAATAAAATAAAAGCGTACTCGGAGGGTCTTCCCGTCATCCCAAGCTGCACTCAAAACACAATTAGAATATTTAAGCAAGTTCCTGGGTAAAGCTAAGGGAAGGGTTATGGTTCTCTACCAAATTCCTAATCCTATAGCTAGTCATTTCCTATGACGTCTAGGTTCTTGTGTTTTTGGTTTGAGGACGATTTTCTTCATCAAAGAATAATTAAGTTCAATTATTCTTATAAGTGTCCTATCATATTGAGAAAAGTGCTTAAGAAGAATCTTTTATTGAACTAGGACATTTGAATATCCTATAAGTGAAGTAATTCTTAAATTCAAATTTTGTTATCTTGCTCAGTGAACTAGGACATTTGAATATCCTATAAGTGAAGTAACATTTCATTTAATGTATTGTTTAGGAGTTATGATAACCAAAGCTTTCGAGGGCAAATTGGTGTTCAAATGGTTCGTGATTTAATTTAATTTCAGTTAACGGATTTAAATTTGGAATAGTGTTCAAGTTGCTTTATTTTGAATTTCTTTATGTCTTAGGTGATGTTATTTTTAATTTAATTTAACTTTAATTTAATTTAATTTGGTTTAGTTTTAATTTTAATTTAATTTTAATTTTTAATTTTAATTTTAATTTTTAATTTTAATTTTAATTTTATTTTAATTTGACTTTATTTTATTTTTATTTTATTTTAATTTAATTTAATTTAATTTAATTTAATTTAATTTAATTTATTTAATTTATTTAATTTATTTAATTTGTTTGATTTAATTTAATTTAATCTTTAATTTTATTTTATTTTTAATTTTAATTTAATTTAAAATTTAAAAAGAGTTTAATAATTTAACTTTTTAATTTAATTTTAATGATTATGTCCTTTAACATTTTAAAACTTAAATTTGAATTATCATTTTAATTAGGAATTAAATATTATTGAGATGATTAATTTAGGGATTTTTAAATTAAAGAATAAATCTTTTCCTAATAATATCCCTATTTTAATAATTCCAATTTTATTATTCTTCCAAATTTAATCAATTATTTAATTAAGGTTTATTTCAATTATTTTAAATTGTTTAGTAGGTTTCTACCCTTTAATTATTTAAATTTCAATCATCCAAATCAAATTAAGATCAAATATTTTACTTGTTAATTTTATTAAACCTAAAGTTTTAATTAAGGGTTAAAATTTTAATTACCATTTTGCCCTTCAAGCTTAATAATTTCATAACTCACTAAATTGAGCTTAAATGAACTTGAAATTTTTATGTGACTTCACTCATATGCCCATAAAGACATGAGAGGAGAAAATGTGATTTTTCTGTATTTAATTTATTTATGTAATTATTTTTGGTGGAAAATAGAGATTTCCAAGGAAAATTTAATAACATGACCAAGGGAAAGTTTCTGTCCTTAAGAAAATTATGGGACATTCCTAATGACTAGAGGACCACTTGGACCAATTTTGGTGATTTTTTAAATTATATTATTTTTATTATAATTATTTTAAATTTTGGAGTATTAATTAATTTAAAAATAAAATAAAGGTTGAAAAATGAAATTTATATTTTTCAAAAATCTCCCTGATATCAAGGAAATCAGAGAATCAATTTTTGCAATTTTCTAATTTTTCTTTGATTTATTATAATTATTTTAGTGAAAATGCTAGAAATACATTTTTTTAATTTTAAAATTACCCTAGGGCTTTAAAATTTAATATCTCATTAAATAGACCTAAGAAAAATATGGGATTTATTCCTAAGTGATTAAAATTTAAAATGTGACATTTTGGTGAATTTTATTATTTTTATGAGTTTTATTATTATTTTTAATTATTAAAATATTAAAATAATGCAAAAAATTAAATTTTTTAGAAAATTGAAATTTTAATTTCCTTAAATTCCCCTGATATCAGAGAGGCTCCAAAACCAATTTGGTGAATTTTTGAAAGGTATTTTGAAAGTTATGAATTTTTAAAGTTTAAAATGGCTAAATGACTTAATCAACCCATTTAGTAGGGCTAACCAAGTCCAATTGACTTCAAATTTTTATAGTGGGTTCCTCTGATGCTAAAGGTCAGTGGAGAATTGTTTTCAAGTCAATTTGATGTATGGTTAGCTCTAATTAATTAAGGAGCTATTTTGGGTGTTTAAGCCAATTAGGGTTATTTTAAATGAACTAATTCAAAACCTATTTTTCCTAGGGTCCTCTGGTCATAAGAGACATCACCAAATTTTCCTAGAATTTATTTCATAACATGCTAATTATTAGATTTAAAATACTCAAAACAGCAACATGAATTTGAAAAATCAATAACTTCTCATAGGGATGGCCTCTGACTTTGGAAAATTCACGGAATGTTCCCAAATTCAGAGGCTTCAAAAGCCCTATGGTCTCATGCCATGGTGAATTTCCTATATGCATGGAGAATTAAAACAATGCAGAAGAGAAATAAATCATTAAAAATAAAATACTTGATGAAATTAAATGATTTCTTTTCCACATTATTCTCCTCTCGTTCACCGAGCAAGAGGGTATTTTTATTTTATTTTTCTGATTTTTCTACACAATGTTATGGATTTTTGAAGTTTAGGGAATTAAATAAATAGAAAAATACCCTAATTTTCTATTTATCCACGCGGCGCCGCGTCAACCTTGGCAGCTCCGAAACGCCGCATGGCGCTCTCCGATTCGACGCCGCCATCTGACTCAGTGATCTGGGGGCCCGCTGTGTCGTTCCATCTCCTGATCCGGCGCGATCCTAGCCGTCCGTCCGCGCGTGTATTAAATGAACGACATCCGTTCATCGTCCCCAGGCGTCCTTACCCGAGAGCCATCCGTCTTCTGTGCCTAAGATCTCACTCGATACTCGACCAAATTTAAAGTTCTTATGCTCTATGGATTCGTCTCGAGAAGACGAACACATCCATACGGTTTATGTGGCATGAAATTGACTCAATGAAAATGGAGAATGTTCAGAATCTCAGGAAGATGAGTGAGGCCATACCTTTGCTCAGAGAAGTGTGGCTTCGATCTGAGGGTTGTGTCACCTTCGATTGGATCCCAGCAAGCTCCAGATGAAGTCTCCTGGTCTAGTGAATTGCCTAGCTATGAAAGTGACCACAGCCCGATCACAAAGCTTGGAGGCTGGAGCAACCGTGTGGCCTGGAGATGGGGCTTTCAGTGGGAAACTTCTCCTCTTGGTCCAGTGAAGGTGTAGGACCAGTCAATTTAAGGATTGGCTCACTGTGGCAAAGTGTCCTGGTTTTGGGTGAAATTTCAGTTGAGAAATTGGATTTTGTTGGTGGGGATTAGGGCAAATTGACACTGGGGATCAACTGCTCTAAGGATGGAGAAGGGTTTGGAACAATTTTGGCAGAGTTTCGGCAAGGTTTGTGTAACTCTCCTCTCATGGCCGTGAGGGGGTCGGGTTTAAATAGAGGTGGCTGGAGAGCCTCACGGGGATGGCCGAGGGCTAGGATCGAGCCTGCTCGCGGTCATGGGAAGAACGGCCATGGTGGCCATTGGGCATGGGGCGGCTCGGCAAGGTGGAATTCCAAAGTTGGCTCACATGTGAGCTCTCGGGTGTGGTATTTTCCGGCGACCCGGGCGGGCGGCCGGCGGGCATGGGTCACCCTCGTGGTCGGTGAGGTCGAGCTTGATTCCTGCGAGTTCAATTGATGGTTTCCATGTGTAAAGGTGGTGAATTGAAATGGAATGGGAAAGGGGTGATTTTGGCTTGGTTTAGGTCAACCCAAGTTTTTGTGTTTGGTTCACCATCCAAGGCTTGACCTTGGGCTGAGGGGGAATCATTTGGGTCAGCTGAATTGTGGTAGTGAAGTCCCCATCCATGGTGAGGTGGCTAAACATGGTTTAGAGTGTATCATGCTTAAGGTAAAAAGGGCTTAAAAAGGGTTTAAGAAAGAGACCCTCTCTCTTACCATTAATGGTTTGGTGAGGTGGAAAGTGGATTCCATGGCTCTCATGGCTCCTATGGGGCTCATGCATGGCTTCATGGCTTGTCTTTGGCTTGGGGAAAGGCTTGGTCAATTTCATGAAAATGGATCTTAGAAATTTTGGTAATTTGATGGGAATTTGTATGGGGCTCAATTTGGAATCATTTAATGATTGATTTGAACTTAGGGATGATTTTAATTAAGGGTATGATGAGAAGAATTTGTCATATGAGCTTTAGCATGAAATTTGGGCTTTTAGGAAGGTTTCATGTAAGTGGGCTTTTGGTTTAAAAATAGATTTATGGATGGGAATTTTGTAGAATTTTGGGCCAAATAATTATTGGGTTTAGCTCATAGATGTGTCATGAGTGACTTGAAGCAAATTGGGAGTGATTTGGGTTTGAATTTGGTTGAATTTGGGCTTCTTTGGTGAATGGGCCAATATAGGTCAAATTGGGCTAACTTGGGCCAATGTTGGGCTAGGGTTGAAATTAATGTAAAATGAATGTTGGGAAATGTTTATGGGAGTGTTTCAAAGAGGTTTTGGCTTTGGTTGGGCTTTGATTTTGGGGTTTGGGCTTATTTGGGTTAGGTTTGGGTTTAGGTCAAAATTGGGCTTATTGGTTTTGGGTTGAATTTAATTGGGGTTTGGGTCTAAATGTTGGGCAAATCATGTTAGTGGTTTGTTTGTAGGGATGTTAAGGAAGGTTTAGAAAAGATTTGGGGTTAATTGGAGTTGAATTGGGTGAGTTTGGGTTAGGTTTGAGTCATGGGTCCAAATTGGGCTTTAAGGCCAAAAGTGAAATTGGATCCAAATGTCAATCAAATTGAACTTGGATTTGGTCTAGATTGGTGTTGGGAATGTTGAATTGAAGTTTAGAATTGAATTGGACCAGAATTTGGGTCAATTGGGTAGGTTTGGTTTGACATTGGGTTCACTTTGGGTTAAAATGGGTCAAATTGGGGGTTTTGACAAAAGTAGGGTAAATTGACAAAATTGGCCCATGGTGTAGTTGAATAAAATGAAATTGGGAATATTTGGGATTTTTCTGGAATTTTCTGGGAATTTTCTGAATTTTTGGATTTTTGGGTCAAGAGGGGTATTTTGGGTATTTGGAGGGTATTGGGAGGTATTTTGGAATTTTTGGTATTTTTTGGTATGGATGATCAATTTGAGTAATGTGGGAATGCTTGGGATTAATTTTGAGGAATTTTGGGTAATTTAGGTGATTTTGCAAATTTTGGGCGCTTCGATGGTTTTGGGTAGTAAGAAGTGTGTAGGGTCCCGGGGTCAAAAATTGAAAATTTGGGAAATTGAAGATTAGGTGAATGTAAGTGGAATAAAATCATTTTGGTTGAGCCATGAAGCCATATCAAGCCCACATGAGCCTTGAAGGGACTCATTCGAGGCATCCACTATGTTGTTCCTAACCCTCTTAGCCAAGGGCTTAGGGGTTAAGGACCATCCATGTGAATCACCTACATGAGTCAGGAGGTCAAGTTGGGTATGGGTGTGTGAAAGTGTAGTGTATGTGTAAGTCAGCCCCTTCACTGCACCGAGCCACCTGTAGGCGGTCCTAAGGCCAAAGAGTCCCATAGGAACTCATCCTTTAAACTTCCACATTCGATTTCAACCCTCAGGTGATTAGGGGTCTACAATCAAGTTTGTGGAGTTTGCGAGGAGTTAGGAAGTGGTTTGAATTTCTAAAAGGTGGGTCCCAATTCTAATCCTCTAAGATAGTCAAAGGAAAAACCTAAGGCTAGATCCTAAGTACTAAAGGGAAGAAGAGAAGACCTCATCAAAAAATGAGGTCAACATGTTCGTTTAATGGGACCAGGCAAAAGGCCTATCAGGATATTAGGCTATTTCAGAACTTTAAGGGTTGAAGCGTTTA
>JAKZJZ010000687.1:24012-40845 GCA_022702705.1 Papilionanthe hookeriana x Papilionanthe teres
TTCTAATTAAGTCTAATCCAATTAGACTTAATTAACCTTTGAGTGTTATTCAAATAAAACTTAAACCTTAATTAAGTCTTTTTTAACTAAACGTAACTTAGACCTTAGATTTAAACCATATTGAATCCAACTCAATATATCTAACTTAGGTTAAACCTAAATTGAACCTAAGTTAACTCAAAACGTTAGGTTCAACCCATATTGAACCTAACTCAACATGTCTAACTTAGGTTCAACCTAAATTGAACTCTAGTTAACTCAAACCTTAGGTTCAACCAATATTGAACCTAACTCATCATATCTAACTTAGGTTCAACCAAAATTGAACTCAAGTTAACTCAAACCTTAGGTTCAAACCATATTGAACCTAAGTCAACATATCTAACTTAAATTCAACCTAAATTGAACCCAAGTTAGCTCAAACCTTACGTTCAGCCCATGTTGAACCTAACTCAACATATCTAACTTAGGTTCAACCTAAATTTAACTTAAGTTATCACAAACCTTAGGTTCAACCTATATTGAACCAAACTCAATGATCACTGAAAAATTTATTAAGAAATTTATACCTATTTTTGATAAAATTGCACTTTAAAGAATGGTATTTTCTTTATTTTATTGCATGAATGGAGAATTTAGGTGATATAAGCAAAAATCATAAAAAGGAGCGGATTTGGAGAAAAAAAGAAGAAAATAATGCAATTTGTGCTGAGTCGCCAACGGCGAGATCGAGCCCGCCGACGGCGAGGTTACGAGGAGACATTTCTGAAGGATTTATAACTATCTCACTGACAGCGAGCCCGAGCCCGCTGACAGCAAGATAGCGCGGTTTGAAGATCTTCTAGAAGCCTCACTGACAGCGAGGTAGTTCGTCGCCGACGGCGAGCTAGTTCAAATGGCACAGATACATTGAACCTGGACACTTTTGAAGAGATGCTTACACACCGCTTGGTCCTTTGCTCACCTCTATATATAGAAGCCGAAATTCAGCTTATAAGTGTGCAGTTTTTGTGTGTTAAATTTGTGTTCGGAGTACATTAGTGTAATAGTGTGTGTGTTATTTAGTGAGTTAGTGAGTTTTTAGTGAGTTAGTGAGTTTTTAGTGAGTCTTCATTGTACTGGAAGGAAGAGTCAAAGGAACTGCTAGGAGTCCGCTTGGAGATAAATTAAGATAAGTATTTATATTTATTGTTTTTTTTAAATGAAATCCATGCTTAGTTTAGTCAACATGCATTCTGAATAGTTTATTAGTCTTTCTCCCTGTTATGAAATTAAGTGACTTGATGAACTAAAAATAGAAGTATTTATATATATATTAATAAATTGTGATAATTTTTACTTAAAACTTAATTTACTTTCAAACTGGCCATTTGATTTGTTAAAATATGTTGATTATCAACTATAGTAAAAATTACATCTGATATTCGGGAATTCAAAAGCCTTGGAAGGAGGGTGCAAATAAATAGGAAATAATATCATTGGGCGTAGAATTGAGCATTTCATCGTGACGGACTAAAATATTCAATTCGGTCCTATTGTTTGAGGGTCGAAGTGTAGATGTTAGCCCTCGGGCGAGGGGAACGTGGGAGCTCGAAGTGGCAGTCGGTATCCTCCCGGCCTAGCCGCAGATTCGATAATCAAACATAGGATTAGTCAATATTCTTTACACTGGACCAAAGGGTAAAGAATAGGAATGCTCCTATTTGTCACAATACCTTAAAGTTATCTATTTAAATTCATCAATCACTTAAATTTCTAAACAAGGGGAAAGATACTTTTTCTGAATAGTTAAGACTTATTTAGCAATTAGTTTAATTTTCTGCACTTTTAATTCGTATTAATTTCTACTTAGTTAATTGAAATACTTAGTTTACTTTATTGCCCTTAAATTCAGAATTCCAAATTTTCGTAGTATTATTATTATTATTATTATTATTATTTTAAAATTAGCTGTTATTTAATTTTCTCTTTCCCTGTGGGATCGATAACCAGGACTCCACTAGAGCCCTGTATTACTTGATACGATATGTATACTTGCGTAGCATCCACAACATAAACAATTACAATTCTATACACATAATATAGCGGGGTCAAGTTTTTGGCGTATTTACAAATAAATTAAAAATATCATAATATAAAATTGTGGGTCAAGTTTTTGGCGCCGTTGCCGGGGATCGAACCCGGGTCACCCGCGTGACAGGCGGGAATACTCACCACTATACTACAACGACTAGCTCAACATAAAAAAGATAAACAATTTGCTAAATTCCTTGAAATATTAAAGAAATTAACCATCAATATACCTTTTGTCGAAGCTTTAGATCAGATGCCAAATTATGTAAAATTTATGAAAGATATTCTAAATAAGAAAATAAAATTCACTAATAATGAAACAGTCGCACTTAGTAAAGAGTGTAGTGCTATTATTCGAAAAAGCTTCTCGAAAAATTGAAAGATCCTGGTAGTTTCACTATACCCTGCGCTTATAGGAGAAAAATTTTATGGAAAAGCTTTGTGTGACTTAGGAGCAAGCATCAATCTAATGCCTCTATCGATTTTTAAGAGATTAGGATGAGGAAAAACTACACCTACTTCAGTAACCCTTCAATTAGCTGATCGTTCGATTACCTATCCTAAGGGAGTTATTGAAGATGTGTTAGTAAAAGTGGATAAATTTATCTTCCCAGTAGATTTTATTGTTTTAGATATGAAGGAAGATAAAGAAATTCCTATCATTTTAGGAAGACCATTTTTAGCTACTGGAAAAGCTATGATTGATGTTCAGAAAGGAGAATTAACTATGAGAGTAAATGACCAAAAAGTTACCTTTAATATTGCAAAATCAATGAACTATCATGCGCTAGAAAAAGATGATGAATGTTTTCGGATGGAAATACTTGAACATTTACAACAAGAACATTTTAAGGAATATTACGAAGATAATTTAGAAAAAGAAAATACTGAATTAATTGAAGATACTAATGAAGAATTAGATTATATTCAGGAAAGATTTGAATTTTTGGATAATACTGAAAACACTGACAAGAATATAGTTCCATCAATTATTCTCCTGAACTTGAGCTAAAAATATTACCTGATCGTTTGAAATATGCTTATTTAGGTAATTCTTCAACTTTACCAGTTATTATTTCATCTGCATTAAGCAAATCTCAAGAACAAAAAATTTTAGAAACTTTAAAAAAATATAAGAAAACTTTTGGTTGGACTTTAGCAGATATTAAAGGAATTAGTCCTTCAATCTGTATGCATAAAATTATTTTAGATGATGAACATAAACCTAAAGTAGATCCCCAAAGGAGATTAAACCCGATAATGAAAGAAGTAGTTAAGAAAGAAATTTTAAAATGGTTAGATAATGGTATTATATATCCTATTTCTGACAGTGCTTGGGTAAGCCCAATTCACTGTGTTCCTAAGAAGGGAGGAGTGACCGTCACTGTCAATGAAAATAACGATCTTATTCCTATAAGACAAGTTACTGGTTGGCGTATATGTATTGATTATAGGAAATTAAATACCGCCACCAGGAAAGATCACTTCCCTTTACCATTTCTAGACCAGATGTTAGATAGATTAGCTGGACATAAGTATTTTTGTTTTCTAGATGGATACACCGATTATCATCAAATACAAATTGCTCCTGAGGATCAAGAGAAAACTAAATTTACTAGTCCTTATGGAACTTTCGCTTTTCGAAGAATGCCTTTTGGATTATGTAATGCATCGACAACATTCCGGAGATGTATGATGTCTATATTTAGTAAGTTAATTGACAATGGAATAGAAGTATTTATGGATGATTTTTCTGTATTTGGAACATTATTTGACACATGCTTAACTCATCTTGAAAAAGTATTAGAAGTATGTGAGAAAACAAATTTAGTTCTAAATTGGGAAAAATGTCAATTTATGGTTGCGGGCGGCACTGTATTAGGGCATAAAATTTCAGAAAAAGGCATGGAAGTGGACCCTGCAAAAATTCAAGTTATAGCTAAATTACCACCTCCAACTACGGTCTACAGACGCTATATAAAAGATTTTTCAAAAATTACTAAACCTCTATGCCAACTTCTCGAAAAGGACAAGAAATTTGAATTTACAATCGAATGCCCGAATGCTTTTGAACTCTTAAAAGAAAAATTAATTACAGCGCTTATAATAGTTTCACCTAACTCGGGAGAAACCATTTGAACTTATGTGTGATGCTAGTGATTATGCTCGTAGGAGCAGCTTCTTGGGCAAAGATATGAAAAGATTTTTAAAGTTATATACTATGCTTAGTAAAACTCTAAATGATGCTGAAATAAATTATACGATTACTGAAAAGAGAATTATTAGCGGTAGTATATGGTTTTAATAAATTTAGACCTTATCCGATTGGAACAAAATGTATCGTGCATACCGATCATTCTGCTATCAAATATTTAATGCAAAAGAAAGATTTCAAACCAAGATTAATTAGATGGATGCTATTAATGCAAGAATTCGATTTTGAGATCGTTAATAAGAAAGGAACCGATAATCAAATTGCGGATCATTTATCAAGATTAGAAAATCATGAATTATCCGATATTGAAAATGAAATTATAGACGACTTTCCTTATGAACAACTATATAATATCAATGAGTAGAAAATACCATGGTATGCTGATATAGTAAATTATATAGTTAGTAATATATTACCACCTATGCTAACTTTGCAACAACAGAAAAAATTCATCCATGATACGAAAACTTATTTTTGGGATGAACCATATTTATATAAACAATGTAAGGATTTAATTATTAGAAGATGTGTACCTTATGAAGAAACTGAACAAATTATTCAAAAATGTCATGATTCGATTTTGGAGGACATTTTGGGACCGATAAACCGCTTATAAGATTCTACAATCTGGATTTTACTGGCCTACTCTATTTAGAGATGTATACAGATATATTTAAACTTGCGATAAATGCCAAAGAGTAGGAAATATATCTACAAGAAACGAAATGCCTCTAAATTTTATATTAGAAGTTGAAATTTTTGATGTTTGGGGATTAGATTTTATGGGACCTTTTATTCCTTCGTTTGGGAACTCATATATATTAGTAGTCATTGATTATATTTCCAAATGGATTGAGGCACAAGCTTTACCTAGGTGTGATGCTAAGAGTGTTTCAAAATTTCTGATGAAAAATATTTTTACTAGATTTGGAATGCCGAGAGTGATTATCACTGACGAAGGAACTCATTTTGGAAATAAATACATTCACAAACTAGTAGAAAAATACAATATTACTCATAAGATATCCACTCGCTTATCATCCACGTACTCAATGGATTAGTCGAAGTATCTAATCATGAGATTAAACGTATTTTAGAAAAATCAGTAAACCCAAATAGGTTAGATTGGTCTATTAGATTAGACAATCGCATTATGGGCTTATAGGATCGCTTATAAAACTCCGATTGGAATGACTCCTTACGAAGCTTATATATGGAAAAACATGCCACTTACCAGTTGAATTAGAACATAAAGCATATTGGGCGATTAAAGAACTTAATTATAATATGAAGGAAGTCTGGTGAGAAAAGATTGCCGCAATTAAATGAATTGGAAGAATTAAGAAATGAATCATATGATAATGATCGGATTTATAAAGAAAAGATGAAATTATGGCATGATCGGAAGATTAATCGAGAGAAATTTTGAACCGGGACGGGAAGTTTTGCTATAAAATACTAGATTGAAATTATTTCTGGAAAATTGAAGTCTCGATGGTTAGGACCTTTCACCATAACTCAAATATTTTCATACGAAACTATAGAAATCGAAGATCCAAAAACTGGACATAAATTTAAAGTTAATGGACATAGATTAAAACCATATTTCGAAGGTATAAGACCTAAATGCTTAGTCGACCTGATTAATAATTGAAATTAGGTCGGGCTGACGACGTTAAACTAAGCGCTTTATGGGAGGCAACCCATATTAGTTATCTATTTTATTGTATCTTAATAGTTAGTCTATGTTATTGAAACTTTACTACTCAATTATTATTAAGAATCATCACATATTCGAACCATTATGATGAGAAATGAAATTATTCGATTTAGAGCGAAATTAGACATTATTTTGGAATCTCGCTGACGGCGAGGTCGATACTCGCCGACAGCGAGGTTCGTGCCTAAATTAATATCGGCTTATTTATCGAGCTCGCCGACGGCGAGAAATGTCCCGCCGACAGCGAGAACTCGAAAGGCGGTTTTATAACCGAGTTGCCGACGGCGAGAAACTTCTCGCCGACAGGCGAGGAAGTTATAAAGATGAGTTATTTATACTTTGAATGCCGATTTGGATCGTTTCAACACCAATTCCTTTGTGAAAACCCATTCTTAAACCATTCTAAGTCTGCCTTCTTCACTAGAATTCATTCCATTCTCCATAATGGCCTCCAAATTCTTAGATTCCTCTCATTCTGGAGTGTTTAACCGGAGAAAATTTGTGAGTGCGGAAGCGCAGCGGATATTCAACAAGATTTTGATAAAGAAAAGAGTTATCAAAGAACGGGGATTTGTCAATCGAGGATTAGAGAATTCCACTATGAAGATAGAAGAAATGATCGCACAGCGGCACTGGGAGGTATTTTGTTACACTTTGTCTGCTGTTCTTATTCCAGTTGTGAAAGAGTTCTACTCTAACTTACATGCGATCAACAATGGGAATGTCTACGTCCGAGGAAGATGGGTGACGTTTACTCCATCAAGAGTAAATGAATTATTCTCTATAGAAAACAACCCGGTATGTCACTATTCAAATTTTGTGCCTTCTCGATATAATATGAATGAGATATTTCGATATCTGACTGATGAAATGGAAGATTGGGAAATGCTTGAAGACGGGTATGTTAGTTTCTCTGCATCACTTTTGAATCTTGTCTCGAAGCACTGGCACTTTTTCAACTCATCTAAATTGTTACCTACTATGAGGGTAAACAAGGTTTCAAAGGAATGCGCTATATTGAATTATTGTATTCAAATTGGATTGCCTATTGATGTTGGACCAATAATTGTTAAGTCTGCATTGGGTTTAATTGTGCATGGGTCAGTTTACGGGCTAGGACACCCATCTACTATTTTTGCATTATGCAGTCAGTACTAGGTTTCTTATGAAGCTTGGGAAAAGGTTCTGTTACCTTGGAAGCCGCTTGATCCTACTGATATGTTCCCTACTTTGGACAATAATGAAGACATTACATTTATCTCTCGATAGAGCTTCACGAGAATAATCCTATAGCAAGGCATATTTCGGATAAAACAGAGTTACTTATGAAGAAAATTAAAGGAATGGAGAAAGAAGCTGCAGAATGTGAGAGATTTAATCAACAATATGTCCGATTTATTTGATCACATTGATCGGAGGATGAAGGAACACTTTGATCATTCCGGACACCGGAAGCTAGCTTTCTTCATTTAGCGAGACTGAAGGGTTGGATCACTGAAGAATCTATTTCGGAATTTCCCTTCAGGCCTTTCTATAACTTATTTGTGCATCATCGTCATATCGCAAATATCAGAGAAGATGAAGATTCTGACCTTGAAGAGTAGTAGTAAAGATTTCTATAGTATGTTTGTATTTATGTTATTTGATTTTATTTAGATTTTATTATGTGTGTAGTGATGATTTGAATATCTCAAACTTAATTGAGATATGCGTCATAGTTTTGTATCAGCATTTAGTGTGTCGTGGATTGGTTTGCGATGTCGATTAGTAGTAAGGATTGAAGTTTGAAGTTTGATTATAGAGTCTAAAATTATGTTAGTTTGTATATCTCATGGATTTCAATATTAAAGTTAATTTGTTGTGTTGTTGAATTTGTTTGTGTATAAGTAGCTAATCTTCATATTAAATTAATAAATGATGTGATCGAAAATATAATATAAGGCAAATCAAGGACGAAAATGAGTGACGAATTTCAAAAATATAAAATTTTTGGAATCTCGCCGACGGCGAGAAAAATCCCGCCGACAGCGAGATCGATCTCGCTGACAGCGAAGAATTTCTCGCCGACAGCGGATTTTTCCCGAGAGTTTTTGGTTCCGAAAAATATTAGCTCACCGACGGCGAGAAAAATCTCGCTGACAGCGAGGTCGGGAAAAACATATATTTGACCGGTCAAAAACACTATTCATCATCCCCAACCTCTCATTTTCGCAAAATAATCGACCTAGGGCTTGAGAGATCTTGGATTTGAAGCGATTTAAACACTTTTTGACACCGGATTTCATCTTCCCTTGGTAAGAGCTTCACTCCTATGAATTTTTTTTTTGATTTTCACCATATATTTTCCCCACATTGCAAATTTTGGGAAAAATCAAAATGTGGAAGAAATATTCGGTGGAAATCCATGGAATTTGATTTAAATTACTTATGAATGTTGTAGGAAGCCTTCTTAGTATTATTATTAAGTTTAGTGAAAATTTTCACGATTTTCACAGATCGATCGTATGGCTCCACGACAAAAATGTCGAGTAGAATTCGACGAAAACCGATTCATCAATGCACGAGCACAGGATAAATATTTTGAAAACATACAAGGAAGAAAGTGCATTGCGGATCAGGTTTTCAAAAATCCAGGAGGAGAAGTAGATCAGATTATTAAGGAGCGAGGTTGGGAGAATTTCTATTACGTTCATTATAGAGCAGCTGTAGAAGTGGTTAAAGAATTTTATGCCAATTTGACTGCCGCTGAAGATGCACCAGTAAAGGTACGAGGATTTTTTGTAGATTTCAATGCTGCAAGAATTAATGCGTTCTATGAAGTTCATGACTCGCACTTTAGCGAGTATGAAACTTTTGGAACGATGGAAGGACCACTGGAGGAAGTCATTAGCTTTCTCACCGATGGAACTGGAGTATGGAAAATTAAGCGACGGGAAAGAGTGAATTTTCCTCTTTCTAAATTAAATGCGATCTCCAAAGCTCGGCATTACTTTATTTGTTCTACTATGTTACCCACATATTATCACAGTGAGGTAACACGAGATAGAGCAATTCTGAATTTCTGTATTCAGAAAAATAGAAGCATCAACATTGGGAGAGTTATTTATCAAAATATCCTGGCCACTCCTCGAAATGAGAGTGGAGCTGGATTGGGACACCTCGGATTAATTTTTGCACTCGCCAACTCTCCGGAGTTGAGGCTAGAGATGACGAAGAATGGGTGGAACCTATGAAACCACTCACGATCGCCAATATCAAGAAGTATGAATCTCATGAAGGGTGGAGATCGGGAGTGAGAAGTTATTTCACTCGATCAAGTACGGATATACCCTCTACTAGCTATGAACCTCCCGAGCCTACCACCTCTACCCTACAAGATCCGATGAATGAATTGACTCTGCATAGGAGGAGTTTTGAGCAGTTTGGAGAGACCATGGGGAGAAGGTTTGATCATTTTGAATCTGGAGAGGAGACATGATTATGATAGTGAGTACCTCCAGCGACATTTGGAATACGAAATTGCATATTATGAAGCTGAACGTCGTTATAGGAGTGGAGATTTAGATGTTGTCTTTCCGGATTGCCCTGGGTATACTCAGTATCATCCTGCTCAGTCTTCTCGCAGCCTACAGATCAAGGAGGGGATGATAATATAGTTTGGGACTTTGATGTCGAAGATTAGGACTTTATTTGTTTTATTTGTTTGATGTTAAGTTATTTTGAGGACTTTATATGTTTGTAATATTTAGTACTTTATTTTTTTTGAGACATTGGATGTTAGTTAGATTAATTTGCTTGAATTGTGATAGTAGTTTAGTTTTTGTTTTTGTGTTAGTAATTGCTTTTATTTGTATGTTAAATAGGATATTAGTTTTCTTTAGTATGTTTTTATTTTATTTTGTATTGTTTTAAGTTTTTAAAATTGTTAATATGTTAGTTAAATTGTTTTAATATGTTAGTAATTCATATGTGTAGTGTAGAGTTATTTTAATTGTTATGCTTAATACTTATCTTAGATTTTATCCCTGCATTTTCTTTAAATTGTTATATATATATGGAAAATACTAACAGAACAAGTTCAATGAAAAATGAAAAAGCCTGCAAAAATTTCAAAGAAAAAAAGAAATACCTAAACTTCAAAGGTATGATTTATTTACTTTCCTTCTTATTCATTATGTAGAGTAGATATAAAAATTTAAGTTTGGGGGAGAGTAAAATACAAATTTAGTTATTAACTTGTTCTCAATTTCTATTTTCAAATTATTATAAAAATGATTTTTATAGCAAATTTTTCAATTTGATTTAATATGAATTATTTTATTTAATTATTATAAAGGTTAAATGAAATATTTCTAGTACTTTAATTAATTAAATAGAATAAAATATTTGGTTAAAAGTAATAAGAATATAGTAAACTATTTTTAGTATGGAAAACTATATTCTAAAATTAAAATTCTTAAGTATTCAAGTGAAAAAGAAAAGATTGAAAATCAATGAAGTAAAAACTATAAAGTATATATAAGCTAAGAAATATTCCTAAGTTTCAAATTTAGGAAGATGAAAATGAAGTTCAAAATTATTAACAGGCTCTCCAGATACAGTATTCCTCATTAGAAAAAAGAAAAAAAAAGAAAAAAAAAAGAAAAATAAGGAGAAGCTTGAGGAGATGCCTTATCAAAAATTGGCTTCATTTGATTTAACCTAAAGGAAAAAACTTAGATATTTCCAAACTTATGTTTATGGATTAGAATTTTACCTAATAGTATTTTCTTGAATTTCTTATCATATGAATATCTTAAGTAGTTATTCTTTTAAATATAGTCATTCCCGAAATGAATAGTAAGCTAGAAATCTTAGACACGATAACTAAATAATTTATTTCTATAAAATTAATTAAATTACATGAATTATTTTTATTTAACTTTATTATGATATTAATTAATCTAATTCATAGTTATTTAAATTGAAAAATCTTATTATAAAACTCATTATTTTTATGTAGTACTAAAATTACTTGAGGACAAGTAATAAGTAAGTTTGGGGGATTTTGATCACTGAAAAATTTATTAAGAAATTCATACTTATTTTTGATAAAATTGCACTTTAAAGAAGGGTATTTTCTTTATTTTATTGCAAGAATGGAGAATTTAGGTGATATAAGCAAAAATCATAAAAAGGAGCGGATTTGGAGCAAAAAAAGAAGAAAATAATGCAATTTGTGCTGAGTTGCCGACGGCGAGATCGAGCCCGCCGACGGCGAGGTTACGAGGAGATATTTCTGAAGGATTTATAATTGTCTCGCTGACAGCGAGCCCGAGCCCGCTGACAGCGAGCCCGAGCCCGCTGACAGCGAGATAGCGCGGTTCGAAGATCAACTAGAAGCCGTCGCCGACGGCGAGCTAGTTCAAATGGCACAGATACATTGAACCTGGACACTTTTGAAGAGATGCTTACACACCTCTTGGTCCTTTGCTCACCTCTATATATAGAGGCCGAAATTCAGCTTATAAGTGTGCAGTTTTTGTGTGTTAAATTTGTGTTCGGAGTAAATTAGTGTAATAGTGTGTGTGTGTTATTTAGTGAGTTAGTGAGTTTTTAATGAGTTAGTGAGTTAGTGAGTTTTTATTGAGTCTTGCTGTACTGGAAGGAAGAGTCAAGGAACTGCTAGGAGTCTGCTTGGAGATAAATTAAGATAAGTATTTGAATTTATTGTTTTTTTTAAATGAAATCCATGCTTAGTTTAGTCAACATGCATTCTGAGTAGTTTATTAGTCTTTCTCCCTGTTATGAAATTAAGTGACTTGATGAACTAAAAATAGAAGTATTTTTATATATATTAATAAATTGTGATAATTTTTACTTAAAACTTAATTTACTTTCAAACTGGCCATTTGATTTGTTAAAATATGTTGATTATCAACTATAGTAAAAATTACATCTGATATTCGGGCAATTCAAAAGCCTTGGAAGGAGGGTGCAAATAAATAGGGAAATAATATCATCGGGCGTAGAATTGAGCATTTTAGTGTGACGGACTAAAATATTCAATTCGGTCCTATTGTTTGAGGGTCGAAGTGTAGATGTTAGCCCTCGGGCGAGGGGAACGTGGGAGCTACGAAGTGGCAGTCGGTATCCTCCCGCACTAGCCGCAGATTCAGTAATCAAACATAGGATTAGTCAATATTCTTTACACCTGGACCAAAGGGTAAAGAATAGGAATGCTCCTATTTGTCACAATACCTTAAATTTATCTATTTAAATTCATCATTCACTTAAATTTCTAAACAAGGGGAAAGATACTTTTTCTGAATAGTTAAGACTTATTTAGCAATTAGTTTAATTTCCTGCACTTTCAATTCGTATTAATTTCTACTTAGTTAATTGAAATACTTAGTTTACTTTATTGCGCTTAAATTCAGAATTCCAAATTTTCGTATTATTATTATTATTATTATTATTATTTTAAAATTAGCTGTTATTTAATTTTCTCTTTCCCTGTGGGATCGATAACCGAGACTCCACTAGAGCCCCGTATTACTTGATACGATATGTATACTTGCGTAGCATCCACAACATAAACAATTACAATTCTATACACATAATATAGCGGGGTCAAGTTTTTGGCATCGTTACAATTAAATTAAAAATATCATAATATAAAATTGTGGGTCACTCAACATATCTAACTTAGGTTCAACCAAGTTAACTCAAACCTTAGGTTCAACCCATATTGAACCTAACTCAACATATCAAACTTAGGTTCATCCTAAATTGAACTCAAGTTAACTCAAACCTTAGGTTCAACCCATATTGAACCTAACTCAACATATCTAACTTAGGTTCAACCTAAATTAAACCCAAGTTAACTCAAACCTTAGGTTCAACCCATATATATTGAACCAGACTCAACATATCTAACTTAGGTTCAACCTAATTTGAGCCCAAGTGAACTTAAAACTCAGGATCAACCTACAATCAACATTTCTAACTTAGGCTCAACTTAAATTGAACTTAAGTTAACTAAATGTTAGGATCAATCAATAATTGAATTTAACTCAACATTTATAACTTAAGTTCAAACAGACATGAACTCAAGTTAACTCAACTTTAGATTCAATCTACATTGAATCTAAATCAACATTTATAACTTAAGTTCAAACAAACATGAACTTAAATTAACTCAACTTTAGATTCAATCTAAATTGAATCTAAATCAATACTTATAACTTAAAGTTCAAACACACATGAACTCAAGTTAACTCAACTTTAGATTCAATCTACATTGAACCTAAATCAATACTTCTAGCTTAAGTTCAGATAGACATGAACTCAAGTTAACTCAACTTTAGATTCAATTTACTTTGAATCTAAATCAACACTTTTAACATAAGTTCAAACAGACATGAACTCAAGTTAATTCAATCTAAATAGACATGAACTCAAGATTAACTCAGGTTCAACCCAAATTTAAACCTAGGTTAAATTCAAACCACATCAAACTGAAATAAAATTTTTTATTTAAAATTTCTTAAAAAAAATTAAACTACTTTAAAAGATCAAATCAAAGATATTTAGATTCAAACGATATTGAATTTAATTATCAAAGGACTTTATCTAAGTCTAATCCATATTAGACTTAACACTTCTTCTAGATTCAAATGACATTGAATCCAGAATTTAAAATCCAACTAAGGTTAAATTTTATTTTAGAGTTTAACATAATTAAACTTAGCATTAGATTGAAAGACACTGAATCTAAGATGCTAATGTCAATTTTGTGTTAGATTATATCTAAGTCTAATTTAGACTTATTGGATTCAAATGACATTGAATCTAATTTTCAAAAATCATTAGATCTAAATCTTTAAATTCAAATAAAATTGAATCTAAATTACTAGATCTAGTCAAATCTCAAAAATGATCAAATTTTAGATTCAATAAATAATGAATCTAAATATCGAAGCATGTCAAATTTAAAACTTTAGGTTCAAAAGACATTAAACTTAAGATTTTGACATGAAATGACATAAAAAAATATTAAGAAATCGTAAACAACCTAAAATTTTTCAAACATAAAATTGGCAAAAGACATTCAAACATAAATGAAGCATTAATCGACAAGCATCACCGAATGCAACTTGAACTCCAGTGTTCATAATCTATGAAGATTTCTTGGACGACGTATCCTGGTTGCTGATAGAAATCTTTTTGGTCCTGGTTTAAGCGCCTTTCAGACTAAGTAGACCAAGGCCCCTGATGACCCTGGACGATGGAGCCAGTGACATCTTGACCAGGTTATCAAAAAATATAACAAAACAAAAAAGATTGAAGAAATAAAACTGACATTATTTCTTTTAAATCTAACATTGTTTTCGTTTGCAGGATGAAGATAAATTTCATTCTAGATTTCCTTTGCATGTTATAGGGTGTGCTAACTTTGTTTTGCATGACGACATTCCGAAGATGAGACAAATGACAATAAAATAAAAATGACATCAAAACAATGACATTGACAAAACAAAACAAAACAAACAATATTAAAATGAAAAAACCAAGATAAAATAAAACCAAAACTTCAACAAAACAAAAGATAACTAAACAATAGAATAAAAGTTGACATGACAAAACAACATTTAGGATTGATAGTTGGTACATCTTTCCTTAAAAGCGTTTCAGAAAACAAGTGATTAACATTAATCAGAAGCTTTCTTAGACAATTATAAATTTTTTAAGATGTAATTAACTATAGGAGATTTAAAGGACTCGGAATAGATAGTATATCTAGAAATCTCTGGTTACCAATTTTTCATTATCTTTATATAGAATTAATAGGATAAGACAATTCTAGAATCTTCAATTTAAGGATTATCATCGACATCTCTTTTTCTACTGTTTTCTATTATAAACCCTTATTTTCTTCAAATTTATTATTATCTAATAATTCTTTTACGGGATCTAAAGAAATAAGATTTACTGAAGATTATGGAAATATTATAGATAAACAGAGTGGTGACTCCAAATCGACATCGACACCCAGAAAATCTCTGACACGACAATGACACCGCCATCATCCTTCTGAAGGTAGATTATAATGTTATTAATAATGCATTCTCACAAAAGTGAGGTCAACAAATGAGCCCCCAATATGTGTGGAATACAGTATAAGCATGTCACACATATTGGCATTGATCGAAATGGTCTAGATCACCCGATGAAATTGTCAGTTTGTCGATGGTTTTGAAAAAGACAAGGTTATACTGTTTCAGGTATTTTACTTTTAAAATTTGTTGGATAAATGAGTGATATGACTATAGGAAAGGTATGATTCCATGTCAAAGATGGCTTATATCCAATAATCGAAATAAATACAGATGTTGTATTCCATTAAAGAATGTCTGAAATCATCATGATTGTTGACCTCATTTTTTATGAGGTCTTTTGCTTCTCTCTTTAGTACTTAAGATCTAGCCTTAGGTTTTTCCTTTGACTAATCTTAGAGGACTGGAAGTGGAACCCACCCTCTAGAAATTCAAACACCTCTTGACTCCCTACAAACCCCACAAGCTTGATTGTAGACCCCTAATCACCTAAAGGGTTGAAATCAAATGTGGAGGTTTAAAGGATGAGTTCCCTATAGGACTTTTTGGCCTTAGGAATACCCTGGATAGCCTGATCTGGTGAGGGTTGACTTGCACATACACTACACTATCACAAACATTCCAAGTCCAAAAACTACACTCTCACCCAACTTGACTTCCTGACTCATGTAGTCAATTCATATGGATGGTCCTTAACCCCTAAGCCCCTGGCTAAGAGGGTTAGGAACAACATAGTGAATGCCTCAAATGAGTCCTCTCATAGCTCGTATGGACTTAATATGGCTTCATGGCTCAACCAAAGTGATTCCATTTTACTCAAATTTGATCAATCTTTATTTTTCCAAAATTTCAATTTTTGACCTCCGAGGCCCTACACCTACTAAACCTACTAAAAGCCCTCGAAACTACCCAAAATTTGCAAAATCACCTAAATTACCCAAAATTCCTCAAAATTAATACAAAACATTTCCCCCCACTCAAATTGGTCATCCATAGCCAAAAAGTACCAAAAATTCCAAAAGTACCCCCCAATACCCTCCAAATACCCAAAATGCCCTTCTTAGCCCAAAAATCCAAAAATTCAGAAATTTGCCAAAAAATTCCAGAAAATCCCAAATATTCCCAATTTCATTTTATTCAACTACACCATGGGCTAATTTTGCCAATATACCGCACTTTTACCAAAACACCCAATTTGACCCATTTTTATCCCAAGTGAACCCAATGTTAAACCAAACCACTTCAATTGACCTCAATTTTAGTCCAATTCAATTCTAAACTTCAGATTAACATCCCCAATATCAATTTAGACCAAATCCAAATCCAATTTGATTGACATTTGGGCCCAATTTCAATTTGAAGCCTAAAGGCCCCATTTTGGCCCATGACCTAAAGCTAGCCCAAACCTAGCCCAATTCAACCCCAATTGGCCCCAAATCTTTTCTAAAACCTTCCTAACACCCCCATAAACAAAACACTAACTTGATTTTCCCAAAATTTGAACCTAAACTCCACCCAAACCTAACCCAAAACCAAAATCCTTTAAATTGACCTAAGCCTCAACCTAACCCAAATGAGCCCAAATCCCAAAATTAGAGCCCAACCAAAGTTGGATACTCTTTGTGACACTCCCATGAACATTTCTCAACATTAATTTTACATTAAATCCAACTTTAGCCCAAACTTAACCTAAGTTAGCCCAATTTGGCCCACTTTAGCCCCTTTAA
>JAKZJZ010000688.1:0-40702 GCA_022702705.1 Papilionanthe hookeriana x Papilionanthe teres
GTGGTTAATTTTCTCGTACATTGATTTATATTCTTCATTCTTCTCATCCTCGAGAGAGATCTTGAATTGCGGCTTTTTCCGAGCTTATTGTCGCTGCTTCTTGTTTGATTTTTTTCTTCTTCGGAACTATCTTCCCGATCAACATTGATGGCTGGTTTCCTCTCGTTCGATTGTCATAACGTCTACTGCCATGGCCTCGTCACCGGCCTCGTCCTCGGATGCGAGTTGTGGAGAAACCTTCACCATCTCGCCGTAAGGGGGAGTGGTGAGTGGCGTTGGTCTAGAACTTCGGGTTCTTCGTTGTCTCGAACTTTCTTTGCTTCATTTGTCATGGTATCTCTGGAGAAAGTTGTTTTCTTCGGTGGTGCATAATAAGTCTGCATCTTCATGGATTCCGATTTCATGTACGGAGAATGGTTGTAAGTCACCTTTGATGCTGCTGTTCCCCTCGTCGTAGTATTTAATGCAGCAGTGTAGAGATGATGGTACCATCCTGTTTTCATGTATCCATGGTCGGCCCGAGTAGAGCGTTGAACGACGTTTCGAATCGATTATGTGAAATTTTGCGGTTGTCTTTGCTAAGTCACCGGTCTTCATTAGTAGCGTTATTGATCAGAGGGCTCTTTCTCCTTTACGGTTGAATCCTCTTAATAACATTTTGTACGCTTCGAGCTCGCGAGCATCGATTTCCAAATATCTTAGTGTTCGAAGACTCATTATATTGATTGATGCTCCTGGATCCACCAATACTGCGGAGAGCGTAAACTTCCCGATTATGGCGAAATGTACGACGGTCGGTTGTGATCTCGCATCGTCAAGTAGTAGGTCATTGTCAGTGAAGGTAACACCTCGTCTGTTCCTTCGACGAGCAAACCTCATCTAGAGAATCTCCGGCCATTTGAGCTAAGCAAGTTACTGGGATCAAGTAAGGCCTTGATCGGCGGTTCTCTCATCTCCTTTGATAAGATGAGAGCATCGTAGATGCTCGGTTAGTTGCAGTAGTTTCCTAAGATGGCTAGCACGTTGTAGTCACTTTATTTTCATGTGTCTCGGTTTCTTCTTGAATGGGTATTTCTTCTGCTGGGGTTGATTCTTCCTAAACGACCACCTACTTTCCTTTGTCCTTTGGACCCATTCTCGGAGGTAGAACTCTTCCACTTCTTAAGTTGACTTCGTAATTTCTTCGAATCTAGTGTTGAGTTCGTCTGGTGTTTCTTCTGAATCGGAATGACGAGGGCTCTTCGGATTAGCTTCAGAGTACGAAGGCTCTAACTCTATTGTGTTGGAGCTCCTTGAAACTCGCGAGATGGATTCGTTGCTTGTTGAACTCTCGTAGCCTCCTTGATGGATGTCTTCTTCGTCATTTTGATCGTCGAGATTGTGTATGATTTGAGAATTGTTGTTGGTATCGAAATCGATGTCCGGGATTGTCGCTAGTTACATAATCGTTAGAAACGGTCAAAACGTAGCTCGACACCATCACCCTCATCATTATATGATCCCACGAAGTGAACGAGATAATCATACGAGTCGAGAGGTTCGAGGGATTTCTCCTTGAATCCGAAACAACTATCCTAGGATAAGCGACCCCTAGTCCAGCCTTAGGAGCCTCGGTCTTCTCTTCTTCGTTGATTTTCTTCTTCTCTTCGATCGTCTCTCTATTGAGGTGGTTCTTCATCGCAAGTGACGGTTGTCGGCTTAGCGAGAGTTTCGAACTTTGAATTGAAGCTCGCACGAAGTGGTTTGGATCTTGTCTAAAATCTTTTCGAAGACCTTGTCGAGCGGTAGTCAGTCCATCATCGAGTCGTATAGGGATCTATCGGAATGATGGGATCGGTTGAGACAACATTGACGAGAACCTCCTTTCTGGGGTTCCTTCATGTACTCCTTCGGGATTGTTATATTCCTTTCCGAAGGTTGTCGTTGAGCCAACTTTTGAAGGTAATGCTGACCTCTATCTTGTGTCCAAGCATGCTGGTGATAAGGGCGAAAGTTGGGATCACTTTTCTTGTTGACTTCCTCGCGGTCTCTTAGGCTCAGCGGTGGAAATGCGGAGTTTTTCATCGGACTACGGAACATTTTCGGTACTTGCTTCATTCTTGAATGGATATTCCACAGCTCGAAGCTCCCTTAATGTACGTTGCGAACGAGGCGGTTGTTCATCTTGTGGAGATGATGATGCGTGGTAGTCGCGGTTGTTGATAACTGCTGTTGAGGTTGCTTGTGGCCGTTCGGATGATATTTGTATCGGTTGCTTGCCTTTGTCGGCTAGCTGTGACGATCCCGATTTCTTTTCAAAAGTCTTCACGAGGCTTTTGCTTGTCTGTCTTATCGGCGAAACTTAATTGCTTTGCCTCCTCTTGCAAGCTTCCGGCCTTGCTTAACAACTCCTCGAAAGTCTTAATAGTGAATCCTTTGAGGAGAAGTGCTATCGGGCCGTGAATGCTTTTAAGTAAGATGCTGGTCGCATGTTGTTCTTGTAGTTGTGGTTCACACTTCATGCTTAAGTTCTTCCATCGAAGTATGTAATCCACGAAGTTTCGTTCGACTCGCTTCTCTGCCACTAAATCACCTATAGTGATGTGGTGCGCGAGCTCCGGCGAATCGCTTGATGAAGAGGTTTTCTAGTTCGAGAACGTCTTCACTGAACCATTTGGTGATTACGCATACCGATCGAAGGCGATCCACGACGGTAGCTGGCGACGAGCCCTGTCGGAAGAGTAATGCATCGCTCCGCCGGCATTGCAACAGTCGGCACGAAAGTGTGCGACATGCTTGTCGGGGGTTCTGGTTCCATCGAATGTCTTGAACGAGAGGTGGTACGAAGCCTTTTGGGTATTGGACGGCGTCGAATTCTTCTCGGTAAAGGCCTACACGTCCGAATGGATGTCCCGCTCTTCGATTGTCTTAGGGCTTCTCGCACCTTCTGTTCCACCAAGCTTTTGATATCCTTTTACGGAATCATGCTTTGTGTCGTATCTTTCTTTAGTCGATCGTCCACAGTTGACGGATGTAATCTCCTTTCCTCCATCCACGATGTGAATGACCTGCGGGGCGTCTCTCTTTGAGGTTGCACTTGACTTTGGAGAGTGGCTAGAGCTATAGCCATCTCTTCCATCCTCTTAGCCATTTGGGCGATCGTATCGTCTCTCTCTTGAAGCTGTCTTCTCATCACTTTCGGCTCCTCACATTCTGCGCGCTGCGGAGCACCTTGTGAAGCGAGCGAAGCTCGTGTTTCGACCATGTTGATTTCGCATACTCATCGTCCATGAATTCAGATGAATCGATCTCGTCTCCAGAATTTCTCCTCTCTTTCTTTTGCTAATCGTCGGATATCGGTCCTCGACTTTTCCATGGCATCTTCTAGCGAGGCCTTTACGTGCGTCCTCGCGGTTGTCGTACGATAGGCTGCCGGGTCCCCTTCTCGCGAGTCCCCTTACTGCGCGGTGGCGCTTTCTTGATTCGAGTCTCCGACGAGACTTTCCTTCTCGAGTCGTTGTTTCGATCTTAGCTCGCCCGGTGAGTGGGACGCCATACCATCCTTCTAGCGACGGAAGGTCTGAGGACCGGATAGCCCGTCGGCCAAATGCTTTGGAAGGTGGTATCCTCCACAATCCGTAATCCGAAACGACGACGGGCGGATTAGCCTTCATCCTTTTATTTGGCTTTTCCGTAACGACGGCGAGGTTCTACTCGGGGCCCAAGACGAGTTTGGCCGGCACCCGCCCATCCTTTTTAGAATCTCCGATACGGTGCATTTCTCTTTCTTTGCTAGTTTCTCGATCACAGTCTGTAGTCGGGTAAATGGCGTGATCCTAGCCCTTTTCTTTCTGCTGTCGTCGTAGTATGCTGGTCGAGGTAATGTAGAAACGATCCTGCGGACATTTTCCTCATCAGCTGCGGCGGAAAGGGGATGGAATCTACTTCCTCCCAGAAAGGGTGTATCTTCAGGCAATGGTATGTATTCGGGTAGTGGTGTGTACTCAGGGATTTCTGGGATTTCTTCCAGGAAAGCGACTTCGGCGGCTACGGCCTTCACGGCGATCTTCACCTTCGTTCCTTCTGCGGGTCCGTGTTAGTGATGGAATTCTTGAGGCTGGACCCGATTTCAAAAACGGAAGGTCTCACGGGAAAGTGCTGTACCCTCCACGGTAGCGGGTTCACCATAGTTCGGATCTCCTTCCCCTTTAATTTGGCGAGAAACCGGGGTAGGTGCGGAGACAACCGAGACCGGCGGGGTAGCAACAACGGTCCTCCTGCGGACAACGGCACTCCTCTCGATCGGGATCTTTTGCGGGGAGGAAACTCTCGAGTTGACCTAAGGTTGAACTCGAGCAACGGCTTCTCAGTTTCAGATACTTTGTTCGTCAGCGCGAAAAGGGAAACGTCGGTAATCTTGACATTTGTGTTCTCGAATCCTTGTCCAAACCGGATGATCCCATTGTCGGGCAGCTCATCCTTGTAAACAGCGAAGACCAGTCCATTGGTGAAGGAGAAAATCAGCTTCGGGGCTTCCATTTCTGCAGGGTAGATCCTGATTGTCAGTCCCAAGTTATGCTTCTTCTCATCGGGACGAAAAGAAAGGAATTGAAAAGAGTCCGAACACATTCTTGTTCATGTATTTATAAGAAGGGGTTATTTATTAAAAGAGATATTCATTAAAAGGGTTTGTTTATTTAGAACGGAATGTTCGAAGGTGTAGAGAAGGTAAGGAATCCGATTCGGAGTTGGAAAGGAGAAGAAAGTCTTATGCAAGACTTCTCGACTCGAAGGATCACTCCTGACTAACACCTATTGGGGACATGGATACACTACCGATTTTGAAAGCGAGAATTATCCGATTGAAATGGAGAGAGGAATTCTCCCGCGGAGTCGCCGAGAAATTGTCGGCGAATTTTCAATTTAACTTAAATAAATAATTTGAAAAGTAGTATTTAATTTTGAAAATAATTTTAAATTTGAAGATTTTAAGATATGAAATCAAGCCGATCTCACATCCCAAATAGTTTATATAAACGAGCACCGCACTACAAAACGTGTATCTATCCTTAAGGATAGATACAACGCTTGATGGTGGGGCTCGATTAAATAAACTAAAAGATTTGTGACATCCGTTTGGTACTGCGAACCAATTTTATGTGCCGACAAATTCCCACGCTTAATATAAAAACATTAAACGGGGTTTATATTACACGGGTTCTTTAAAATTCCCTATAAGGGCAAGCCCCTATAGTTAATTACATCTTAAGTGACGGGAATCACCTAAGAAAACTCTCGATAATAATCGATAATTCTGCTCTCGAGAATTTGAAAGTTTAAGTTTTCGAGGGATTGAATTTTGGAATTTCGATAGGAAATTGATCGAATTTGGAAGATTTTATTTTGGGAATTCGAGGGAAGAAAAGTAGGAGAAATTACGGATTCGAAGCGAACTTCGGTAATTTCCCGACTATCTATTGTTTGGCTTAGATTTAGGAAAGTCCTAATGTTTATTTAATATTTTGATCTTGCCAATTTTAATTAATTAGGACTTATATTCGTATGACATGATCATACGAATAGCCTCGAAGATGTGAGGGTTTATGTCGTATCGGACGACTACCTCGGAGTCCTAAGACCGGTTAGGGCTTAATTTGCCATGCAAATGCACTAACGAAGAGTTGAGGATTTATGTTGCACTAAGCAAACTACCTCGAAATCCTATGGATTGGTTATTTAATTCTAAGAAAGTTTTGTCGATGTGGATTTCGGTTTTGCGCGACGACGATGGCCGTCTTGCTCACCATGCTCCGAGCTCCTTGTTATTGCGAGAGATTTAGTTTTAGAAGTCATAAATCGGGAGATGAGAGAAGTGTTTTGGTTTAGAGAAAATCTTAAAGTCCAAGTATTTTTAATATTTTAATTAAAACGAATCTTAAAGTTGATTATAACAACATCGGTTAAGATCCCGCGGTTCCATCCTTCGGCATCGTTATTTTTATCGGATTCACTTAGTCGGATGAATTTGCTAGACTCGACTGAATGAGTTCCACACTTTCATTGAGGCCGTGGGAAATCTCGTTAGCAACACGTAGGTTACATCATCCGAGGTATTCCCGATCATCCAACGGGACGTTTTAATTTAGTTGTAATTGTAGTTTTGTGTTACGTTTATGATTAAATTTTGAGTTATTTTATATTTTGAAATGTTGTGGCGGTGAATTTTATCTTGTAATGACTTTTAATTTAGTTTTGGTTTCGGTTTTAGGAACTATCCTAAAGGTGTGGGTTTTCATGCAGCAGTTGTTTATCGTACGAGAAAAAGTAAGTGCGATGCAATTAAAGAAATTGCTGATAATGTAAATTGCGATAAAATAAAAGCGTACTGGAGGGTCTTCCCGTCATCCCAAGCTGCACTTAAAACACGATTAGAGTATTTAGGCGAGTTCCTAGGTAAAGGCGAGGGAAGGGTTATGGTTTTCTACCAAGTTCACAATCCTATAGCTAGTCATTTCTACATGACGTCCAGGTCTTTGTGTTTTGGTTTGAGGACGATTTTCTTCATCGAAGAATAATTAAGTTCCATTGTTCTTATGGACGTCCTATCGTATCGAGGAAGTGCTTAAGACAAATCTTAAACATCTTTTCAATATTTTAGGATTGTTTTAAGTCCGAATGAATTTAATTACACAAATGAATTAATCGTCCGGGAATTCGAGTTTTGTTATCTTGCTCGGTGAACTAGGACATTTGAATATCCTATAAGTGAAGTAACATTTCATTTAACGTTACGTTTAGGAGTTATGGTGACGAAAGCTTTCGAGGGCAAATTGGTGCTCGAATGGTTTGTGATTTAGTTTAACTTTAGTTAAAGGGTTTAACTTTGGAATAGTATTCAAGTTGTTTTATATTTAATTTCTTTATGTCTTAGGTAATGTTATTTAATTCGATTCCATTTAACTTTAATTTAATTTAATTTGATTTAGTTTTAATTTAATTTAATTTAATTCAATTTAGTTTGATTTGATTTAATTTCCTTTAATTTAATTTAATTTGATTTAACTTTAATTTAATTTAATTTAATTTAATTTAATTTAATTTAATTTATTTGATTTAATTTAATTTATTTGATTTAATTTAATTTAATTTAATATTTTTTTAATTTAATTTAATTTAATTTAATTTAATTTAATTTAGTTTAATTTAATTTATTTATTTTGTTTATTTAATTTAATTTAATTTAATTTAATTTAATTATTTAATTTAATTTAATTTAATTTAATTTAATTTAAATTTAATTTGATTTTTAATTTTAATTTAACTGAAAAATTTAAAAAGAGTTTAATAATTTAACTTTTTAACTTAATCCTTTAACATTTTAAAATTCAAATTTGAGTTATCATTTTTAATTAGGAATTAAATATTATTGAAATGATTAATTTAGGGATTTTTAAATTAAAGAACAAATCTCTTCCTAAAAAACTCCTCTATTTTAATAGTTCCAATTTTATTATTCTTCCAAATTTAATCGATTATTTAATTAAAGTTTATTTCAATTATTTTAAATTGTTTAATGGGTTTCTACCCTTTAATTATTTAAATTTCAATCATCAAGTCAGATTAAGATCAAATATTTTACTTGTTAATTTTATTAAACCTAAAGTTTTAATTTAGGGTTAAAATATTTTAATTACCATTTTGCCCTTCAAGCTTAATAATTCCATAACTCACTAAATTGAGCTCAAATGAACTTGAAATTTTTTTATGTGACTTCACTCATATGCCAATAAAGACATGAGAGAAGAAAATGTGATTTTTCTGTATTTAATTTATTTATGTAATTATTTTTGGTGGAAAATAAGAATTCCCAAGGAAAATTTAATAATATCACCAAGGGAAAGTTTCTGTCCTTAAGAAAATTATGGGACATTTCTAATGACCAGAGGACCACTTGGACCAATTTTGGTGATTTTTTGAATTATATTATTTTTATTATAATTATTTTAAGTTTTGGAGTATTAATTAATTTAAAAATAAAATAAAGGTTGAAAAATGAATTTTATATTTTTCAAAAATCTCTCTGATATCAAGGAAATCAGAGAACCAATTTTTGCAATTTTCTGATTTTTCTTTGATTTATTATAATTATTTTAGTGAAAATGCTAAAAAATACATTTTTTAATTTTAAAATTACCCTAGGGCTTTAAAATTTAATATCTCATAAAATAGACCTAAGAAAAATATGGGGTTTGTTCCTAAGTGATTAAAATTCAAAATGTGACATTTTGGTGAATTTTATTATTTTTATGATTTTTATTATTTTTTTAATTATTAAAATATTAAAATAATATTAAAAATCAACTTTTTTAGAAAATTAAAATTTTAATTTTCTTAAATTCCCCTGATATTAGAGAGGCTCCAAAACCAATTTGGTGAATTTTTAAAAAGTATTTTGAAAGTTATGAATTTTTAAAATTTAAAATGACTAAATGGCTTAATCGACCCATTTAGTAGGGCTAACTAAGTCAATTGACTTCAAATTTTATGGTGGGTTCCTCTGATCCTAAAGGTCAGTGGAGAATTGATTTCAAGTCAATTTGATGTATGGTTAGCTCTAATTAATTAGGGATCTATTTTGGGTGTTTAAGCCGATTAGGGTTATTCAAGTGAATTAATTCAAAAGCTATTTTTCCAGGGTCCTACGAGTCATAAGAGACATCACCAAATTTTCCTAGAATTTATTTCACAACATGCTAATTATTGGAATTAAAATACTCAAAACAGTAACATGAATTTGAAAAATCAATAACTTTTCATAGGGATGGCCTCGACTTTGGAAAATTCGGGGAATGTTCCCGAGTTCGGAGGCTTAAAAGCCACTATGGTCTCATGCCATAGTGAATTTGCTATATGCATGGAGAATTAAAACAATGCGAGAAGGTACATAAATTATTAAAAATAAAATACTTGATGAAATTAAATGATTTCTTTTCCACATTATTCTCCTACATTCCTTTGAGCGAGAGGTATTTTTATTTTATTTTTATGATTTTCCTACACAAAGTTATGAATTTTTAAAGTTTAGGGAATTAAATAAATAGAAAAAATCCTATTTTTCTATTTAAGTGACGCGGCGCCGGCTCGACCTCGGCGGCTCCGAATGCACACGCGTCGCGCTCCCATTCGATGCCGCCGCTTGAGTCGGCGGCCCGGGTCCCGCGGTTCACGTACCATCTCTCGGTCCGACGCCATCCGAGCCGCCCGTCCGCGCGTGTATTAAATGAACGGCATCCGTTCATCGTCCCCAGACCTCTTAACTCGAGAACCGTCCATCTTCGGGCTAAGATCTCACTCGATACTTGACCGAATCTAACGTTCTTATGCTCTATGGATTCGTCTCGAGAAGACGAACACATCCGTACGGTTTATGTGGCATGAAATTGGCTTAATGAAAATGGAGAATGTTTAGAAGCTCGAGAAGAAGAGTGAGGCCATACCTTTGCTCGGAGAAGTGTGGCTTCGATGCGAGGGTTATTTCACCTTCGATTGGATCCGTGAAGCTCCGGATGAAGTCTCACGGTGCGAGTGAATTTTCCAGGTGTGATTTCGACCAAGCCCGATCACAAAGCTTGGAGAGTTGGAGCTAGCTCGGGTGGCTCTGGAGATGGGGCTTTCGGTGGAAAACTTCTCCTCTTGGTACGGTGAAGGTGTAGGACCAATCGATTTGAAGATTGATCCTTTGTGAAGAAGTGTCCTGGTTTTTAGGCTAGAGTTTGAACTCGAAATTGAGCTCGAGTGGGGGAATTGGGGCTGGAATTCGAGTGGGGATCAAATGCTACTATGTATGGGGAGTAGTACGGAACAATTTTGGCAGAGTTTCCTTAAGGTTTGTTTCGGCACCTCCCATGGCCGAGAGGGGTGGTGTTTAAATAGGAGAGGGTGGAGGGCCTCCCGGGGAGAGTTAGGGCTTGGGATCGGCTGCTTAGGTCGAGGGCGAACCAGCCGTGGTGGCCATTGGGCATGGGGCGGCTCGGCGGGTAGAATCCCAAAGTTGGCTCACATGTGAGCTCTCGGCCATGGTGTTTTCCGGCGACCTGGTGGTGGCCGGCCGGACATTGGTCACCATCTTGTTCGAGTGGGTCGGGGTGGGGTTTGGTGCATTCAATTGAGGTTTGACATGTGTAAAGTGGTTGAATCGAAGTAGAAAGGGGAAGGGGCTATTTTGGCTTATTTTGGTCGACCCATGCAAATGGGTTGGGTGCACCTCCCAGAGACTGGTTTTGGGTCGAGGAGGTCGGGTGGGTCGATCTCCCATGTGTGGTGGAGTCTCCATCGAGGATTAGGTGGCAAGCATGGTTTAGAGTGTGACATGCTTAAGGTAAAAAGGCTTAAGAAGGATTAGGAAAGGGGGTCCTCCTTTTTCCATTAATGGCTTGATCACATGTCGAACCCTCCATGGCTTCATGTGGCTTGTCCATTGCTTGCATGGCTTGTCTTTGGCTTGGGGAAAAGCTTGGTCGATTTCATGAAAATGGATTTTAGGAATTTTTGGTAATTTGATGGAAATTTGTATGAAACTTGATTTGGAATGATTTGATGATGAATTTAGGATTTAGGTATTGAGTTTAATTGAAAGTATGATGAGGGGAAATGTCATATGGGCTTTGAGACCAATTTTGGGCCTTTGGATGTGGCAAAAGATGGGCTTTTAAAATGGTTTAAGGAATGCGCCTTTAAGTTTAAAAATGAATTTATGGATGGGAGTTTTGTAAAGAGGTTGGGCCAAATAATTGTTGGGTTTAGCTCATGGATGTGTCATGAGTGACTTGAAGCAAATTGGGGGTGATTTGGGTTTGAATTGGGTTGAATTTGGGCTCTTTAGGTGAATGGGCCAATATAGGCCAAAATGGGCCAAGTTGGGCCAATGTTGGGCTAGGGTTGAAATTGATGTAAAATTAATGTTGAGAAATGTTTATGGGAGTGTTTCAAAGAGGTTTTGACTTTGGTTGGGTTTTGATTTTGGGGTTTGGGCTTATTTGGGTTAGGTTTGGGTTTAGGTCAAAATTGGGCCTTAAGCTTTGGGTTGAATTTGAGTGGGGTTTGGGTATAAATTTTGGGCAAATCATGTTAGTGTTTTGTCTGTGGGGATGTTAAGGATGGTTTAGAAAAGATTTGGGGTTAATTGGAGTTGAATTGGGTGAGTTTGGGTTAGGTTTGGGTCATGGGTCCAAATTGGGCTTTAAGGCCAAAAGTGAAATTGGATCCAAATTCCAATCAAATTGGACTTGGATTTGGTCTAGATTGGTGTTGAGAATGTTGAATTGAAGTTTAGAATTGAATTGGACCAGAATTTGGGTCAATTGGGTAGGATTGGTTTGACATTGGGTTCACTTAGGGTTAAAATGGATCGAATTGGGGGTTTTGACAAAAGTAGGGTAAATTGACAAAATTGGCCCATGGTTTAGTTTAACAAAATGAAATTGGGAATATTTGAGATTTTCTGGAATTTTCTGGAAATTTTCTGAATTTTTAGATTTTTGGGTCGAAGGGGTGTTTTGGGTATTTGGAGGGTATTGGGAGGTTTTCTTGGAATTTTTGATATTTTTGGGTATGGATGATCAATTTGAGTGATGTGGAAATGTTTGGTATTGATTTTTGGGAATTTTGGGTGATTTGGAAATTTTTGAGAAATTTGGGTAGTTTCAAGGGTTTTGGGTAGGCTAAGCGGGTGTAGGGTCCCGGGGGTCAAAAATTGAAAATTTGGAAAATTGAAGATTGGGTGAATATAAGTGGAATGAAATCATTTTGGTTGAGCCATGAAGCCATATCAATCCCACATGAGCCATGAAGGGACTCATTTGAGGCATTCATTATGTTGTTCCTAACCCTCTTGCGAGGATTTAGGGGTTAAGGACCATCCATGTGAATCACCTACATGAATCGGGAGGTCGAGTTAGGTATGGGTGTGGTTTTAGGAGGTGTGTGAAAGTGTAGTGTATGAGTGTAGTGTGTGTGTAAGTCGGCCTCTTCACCGAGACCGAGACCACCGAGGCGGTCTGAGCCCGAAAGAGTCTATAGGAACTCATCCTTTAAACTTCCACATTTGATTTCAACCCTCTCAGGTGATTAGGGGTCTACGATCGAGTTTGTGGAGTTTGCGGGGAGTTAAGAAGTGGTTTGAATTTGTAAAAGGTGGTGGATCCCAATTCTAGTCCTCTAAGATAGTCGAAGGAAAAGCTGAGGCTAGATCTGAAGTACTTAAAGAGAAGAAGAGAAGACCTCATCAAAAATGAGGTCGACGGACCCTGATAGGTATTAGTTTAGGAGCGGTCTTGCGGGTCGAGAAGTTTCTACAAGACTTTCTCTTCCTTTTCCGGTTCCTAATCAATTCCTTTTACTCTTCCTACAACTCTCCTTTTTAATAATTCTCCTTCTAACAAACAAATCTTTTCGAAAAAACAATTTTCTTTTAATATCACGGATACACTTAAGATAAACAAAAATAGGTTCGGACTCTTTCTTTTTCGTCATAAGTTTTACGACAAGAAGAAGCACGATTCGGAGACTAACACTTGGAATCTGCCTGCAGAAATGGAAGCCCCAAGGCCGAGTCTTCTCCTTCGTCGACGGACTTGACTGACCGTGTTCGGGACGAGTCGCTCGATAATGGAATTATTCGATTCGGACAAGGATTCGGGGACACCGACATCAAAATCCCCGATGTCACTCTCTTTTCACTCACAAGCGAAAGTACCGAAGCGAAGCCGTTGATTGAGTTCGACCTTAAGTCGACTCACGAATTCCCTCCTCTGCAAAGATTCCAGTCGAGAGAATCTTCGCTGTCTACGAAGGATCGTTGTTGCTACCCCCACTGGTCTAGTTGTCTCTGCACCTACCCGGCTCTCGCCAAGCTAAAGGGGAAGGAAATTCGGAAGCTATGGTTAACTCTGTTGCACGTGGAGGGTATAGACCTTCCTGTGAGACCTTCTGTTTTTGAAATCGGGTCCAGCTCGAGAATTTCATCGCTAACACGGACTCAAAGAAGGAACAGAAGTAGAAGGATTGCTAGCAAAGCCAGAGCTGCTGAAGTTACTTTCTTAGAAGAAATCCCAGAACTGCCCGAGTATACACCATTGTCCGAATACATACCACGTTTGGGAGGAAGCGGGTTCCATCCCCTCTCGCCGCGAGAGGATGAGGAAAATGTTCGCAAGATTCTTTGCCGCATTGCCTCGGCCCGTATATTACAACGATAGCCGTAAGAAAAGGGCAAAATTACACCATTTGCTTCGACTGCGAACCTTGATAGAAAAGTTGGCGAAAGAAGGAAAAATGCCTGTATCGAAATTTTAAGATTGATAGGGCGGGTGCCGGCCGAGTCTTGTCTTGGGCCACGAGTAGAACTCGTTATCCTGCGGAGAAGCCGAATAAGAGAATGAAAGCTAGTCCGCTGTCGTTGTTTCGGGATTACAGATTAGGGAGGATACCACCTTCCGGCATTTGGGCGACGGACCATCCGGTCCTAAACCTGCTACTAGAAGGATGGTATGGCGTCCCACTACTTGGACAATTAAGATTGAAACAACGACTCGAGAAGGAAAGTCCCGTCGGGAGACTTGAATCCGAAGAAAGTGCTTCTTGCGATAAAGGGGACTCATGAGAAGGAAACCCGACGAGTTATCACATGACAAGCGTAAGGATGTACGAGAAAGACTACTAGAAGATGCTTATGGAAAAGCTAAGAACCGATATCCGGCTATTAGCAAGGGAAAGAGAAGAGAAATTCGAAGATGAGATTGATTCGTCGAGTTCATGGATGATGAGTATGCGAGAAATTAACATGGTCGAAACGGGAGCCTCGTCGGCTTCACAAGGTGCCCCTGCGGCCGCGAGAAGAGAGGAGCCGGAAGTAATGAGGAGGCGGCTTCAAGAGAAAGATGATACGATCGCCCGAATGGCAAAAAGGATGAAAGAGATGGGCGCTAGCCCTAGCCACTCTCCGGAGTCGAAGTGCAACCCCGAAGAGGACACCCCCGAAGGTCATTCACATTGTAGACGGAGGAAAGGAGATTACGTCCGTCAACGGGGATGATCGGTTAAAGAAGGATGCAACACGAAAGCATGATTCGGAAAAGGATATTAAGAGCATGGTGGAACGGCGAGGTGCGAGAAGCCTTGGCACAATCGAAGAGCGGGACATCCATTTGGACGGGTAGACCTTACCACGAAGAATTCGACGACGTCCGATATACGAAAGGCTTTGTACCACCTACGTTCGAGACCTTTGATGGAGCCAGGAAACCCTCGGCGGCATGTTGCACATTTTCGTGCCGAGTTGTTGCAATGCGGCGGAAGTGATGCTTTACTCTTCCGACGATTTGTCGGCGGCTTGTCGGGGATCGCCTTTGATTGGTATGCGGAATTACCGAACGGTTCGGTGAAGACATTTTCGGAAGCTGGAGAACCTCTTCATCAAGCGATTTGTCGGAGCTCAGCACCACATCACTATAGGTGATTTAGTGGTAGAGAAGCAGAAACCCAACGAAACCTTGGTGGACTACATACTTCGATGGAGGAACCTAAGTATGAAGTGTGAGCCACAGCTACAAGAACGAGCATGCGATCGGCATTTTACTTAAGAGCATTCATGGCCCGATAGCACTTCTCCTCGAAGGTTTACTATTAAGACTTTCGAGAAGTTGTTAAGCAAGGCCGGAAGCTTGCAAGAGGAGGCGAAGCAATTAAGTTTCACCGAGCAAAGCAGACAAACGAAGCCCGTGAAAACTTTTGAAAAGAAATGCGAGATTATCGTGTTGTCGATAAAGACGACAAGCCGATACAAATATCGTCGGAGCGGCCGCAACAACCTCAACGGAATTACCGGCAACCCCGACCCGGCTATCGATCATCTCCACGGTATGAACAACCGCCTCGTCCGCGACATACGTTAAGAGAGCTTCTAAGCGAGGAGTATCCGTTTAAGAATGAGCGATGCCGAAAATGTTCCGCGATCCGATGAAGACTCCGGATTTCCAAGCTACCGGAACCTAAAAGACCCGAAGAAGTTGACGGGAAAGGTGATCCCGACTTTTTCCCTTACCTCGAGATGCTTGGACACAAGATAGAAGATTGTATTACCTTGAAAAGTTGGCTCGACGACGATCTTCGGAAAGGGAATATAACGATCCTGAAGGAGTACATGAAAGAACCCCAGAAAGGAGGTTCCGTTAATGTTATCTCGAAGGATCCCATTGTGCCGATAGACCCCTATGCGGCCGATGATGGATGAAGCTACCGTTTGGACGAAGTCTTCGAAAAGATTTTGGATCACATCCAAACCGCTTCGGTGCGAGCCTTAATTCGAGTTCGAGACACGTTAAGTCGACACTATCACTTGCGATAGAAGAACCACCTCGACAAGAGACGATGGAAGAGAAGAAGAAAATCGACGAAGAAGAGAAGGCGAGGCTCTTAAGGCTAGACTAGGGGCTGCTTATCCTAGGATAGTTGTTTCCGATTCGGGGGAGAAATCCCTCGAACCTCGACTACGTATGATTATCTGCTCACTCCGGTGGGATCTTATAATGATAAGGATTATAGCGTTGGCTACGTTTTGGTCATTTCTAACGATTACGTAACTAGCGACAACCCGGACATCGATTCCGATACAAATAACAATTCTCAAATCATACACAATCTCGACGATCACAATGACGAAGAAGACATCCATCAAGGAGGCTACGAGAGTTCAACAAGCAACGAATCTATCTGCGAGTTTCGAGGAGCTCCAGTCACGATAGAGTTAGAGCCTTCAGACTGCGAAGCTAATCCGGAAGAACTGTCATTCGATTCGGGAGGAAACACCGGCAAACTCGATACTAGATTCGGAAGAAATTACGAGAGGTTAACTTAAGAAGTGGAAGAGTTCTACCTCCGAGAATGGGTCCAAAGGACAAAGGAAAGCGGTGGTTGTTCGGGAAGAACCAGCCCGGTTAGAAGAAATACCCATTCGGGAAGAAATTGAGACACATGGAAATAAAGTGGACTACAACGTGCTAGCCCATCTTAGAAAACTACCGGCCAAACTAAGCATCTACGACTCTCTCATTTTATCAAAGGAGATGAGAGAAGCTACGATCGAGGCCTTACTTGATCTAGAAATTTGCTTAGCTCGAATGGCCGGAGATTCCTTAGATGAGGTTTGTTCGTTAAAGGAACGACGAGGTGTCACCTTCGCGGACAATGATCTACTACTTGGGACGACGAGACCACGACCGACCGTTGTACATTTCGATTACAATTGGAAAGTTTACACTCTCCAGAGTATTGGTGGATCCAGGAGCATCAATCAATATAATGAATCTCCGAACGCTAGCATACTTGGAAATTGATGCTCGCGAGCTCGAAGTAGACAAAATGTTATTAAGAGGATTCAACCAGAAAGGAGAAAGAGCCCTCGGGTCGATAACACTGCTAATGAAGACCGGTGACTTGGCGAAGACAACGGCAAAATTTCACATAATTGATTCGAAACGTCATTCAACGCTCTGCTTGGGTGACCATGGATACATGAAAACGGGATGGTACCATCATCCCTACACCGGTGCATCAAATACTACGATGGAGGGGAAAAGTGCATCAAAGGTGACTTACGACCATTCTCCGTACATGAAATTGGAATCCATGAAGATGCGACTTATTACGCACCCCGAAGAAAACAATCTTTTCCGGGGATACCATAACGAATGCGACGAAGGAAGTTCGGGACGACGAAGAACACTGAAGTTCTAGTCCAACGATCACTCACCACTCCCTTACGGCGAGATGGTAAAGGTTTCTCCACAACTCGCATCCGAGGTCGAGGCCGGGGACGAGGTCGTGGCAAAGATGTTAGGACAGTTGGACAGAGGAAACCAACCATCAATGTTGATTGTGAAGATAGTTCTGAAGAAGAAAAAGAGATCAAGCGAGAAGCAGCGACAATAAGACGGAAGAAGCCGCAATTCAAGATCTCTCTCGAAGATGAGAAGAACGAAGAATACAAATCAATGTATGAGAAGATTAACCACTATGTACATACTATGACCACGACCCCGATTCATTCTAATAAGATCGAGGGTATGGGGGTCGAAGGTACGTAGCGGCGGTGCAAAGCCAATCAAATTCTACCGTGGTGCTCCTTCCTCCAAAACTGAAAATAATGTACAATTTGAAGATGTCATTTCATCAGAATTAATGGAATTACCCTTTGAGTGGTACTCTCCCTGTGTTCAAAATTTAATTCAGCGTGGTTTCTTACCTCGACAATGGACAAAAGGTCAATCACAACATTTTGAAAAATTATGGAATAACTCGGTCGTCCGCCCGATTCGAAAGCATGGTCTCGGATTCGAGCACGGTAGGATCGAGTTGACGATGCGAATTTTGCTTGGTTGTCACTTGCGAGTCTAATGAAAGCTGCATGGAAACTACGAGAAGAATTTGAAGATTTACAAATTGGAGACTCTCCACGGAATTCGAAGAAGAAATTAAATCTCTGATAGATGAGTTAACGGAAGTTAACTTAGGTGAACAATAGAAGATTTACAAATTGTATGAAACTTGATTTGGAATGATTTGATGATGAATTTAGGACTTAGGTATTGAGTTCAATTGAAAGTATGATGAGGGGAAATGTCATATGGGCTTTGAGACCAATTTTGGGCCTTTGGATGTGGCAAAAGATGGGCTTTTAAAATGGTTTAAGGAATGGGCCTTTAAGTTTAAAAATGAATTTATGGATGGGAGTTTTGTAAAGATGTTGGGCCAAATAATTGTTGGGTTTAGCTCATGGATGTGTCATGAGTGACTTGAAGCAAATTGGGGGTGATTTGGGTTTGAATTGGGTTGAATTTGGGCTCTTTAGGTGAATGGGCCAATATAGGCCAAAATGGGCCAAGTTGGGCCAATGTTGGGCTAGGGTTGAAATTGATGTAAAATTAATGTTGAGAAATGTTTATGGGAGCGTTTCAAAGAGGTTTTGACTTTGGTTGGGTTTTGATTTTGGGGTTTGGGCTTATTTGGGTTAGGTTTGGGTTTGGGTCAAAATTGGGCCTTAAGCTTTGGGTTGAATTTGAGTGGGGTTTGGGTATAAATTTTGGGCAAATCATGTTAGTGTTTTGTTTGTGGGGATGTTAAGGAAGGTTTAGAAAAGATTTGGGGTTAATTGGAGTTGAATTGGGTGAGTTTGGGTTAGGTTTGGGTCATGGGTCCAAATTGGGCTTTAAGGCCAAAAATGAAATTGGATCCAAATGCCAATCAAATTGGACTTGGATTTGGTCTAGATTGGTGTTGGGAATGTTGAATTGAAGTTTAGAATTGAATTGGACCAGAATTTGGGTCAATTGGGTAGGTTTGGTTTGACATTGGGTTCACTTAGGGTTAAAATGGATCAAATTGGGGGTTTTGAGAAAAGTAGGGTAAATTGACAAAATTGGCCCATGGTGTAGTTGAACAAAATGAAATTGGGAATATTTGAGATTTTTTGGAATTTTCTGGGAATTTTCTGAATTTTTGGATTTTTGTGTCAGGGGGGGCATTTTGGGTATTTGGAGGGTATTGGGAGGTATTTTTGGAATTCTTGGTATTTTTGGATATGGATGATCAATTTGAGTGATGTGAAAATGTTTGGGATTGATTTTAAGGAATTTTGGGTGATTTGGAAATTTTGCAAAAATTTGGGTAATTTCGAGGGTTTTGGGTAGAGTTAGCGGGTGTAGGGTCCGGGGGTCGAATATTGAAAATTTGAAAAATTGAAGATTGGGTGAATATAAGTGGAATGAAATCATTTTTGTTGAGCCATGAAGCCATATCAAGCCCACATGAGCCATGAAGGAACTCATTTGAGGCATTCACTATGTTGTTCCCAACCTTCTTAGCGAGGATTTAGGGGTTAAGGACCATCCATGTGAATCACCTACATGAATCGGGAGGTCAAGTTAGGTATGGGTGTGGTTTTAGGAGGTGTGTGAAAGTGTAGTGTATGAGTGTAGTGTGTGTGTAAGTCGGCCTCTTCACCGGACCGGGCCACCCGAGGCGGTCCTAAGGCCGAAGTGTCCTATAGGAACTCATCCTTTAAACTTCCACATTTGATTTCAACCCTCTAGGTGATTAGGGGTCTACGGCTAAGTTTGTGGAGTTTGCGGGGAGTTAAGAAGTGGTTTGAATTTCTAAAAGGTGGTGGATCCCAATTCTAGTCCTCTAAGATAGTCGAAGGAAAAGCTGAGGCTAGATCCTGAAGTACTAAAGAGAAGAAGAGAAGACCTCATCGAAAATGAGGTCGACAAATGGACCCCCGATAGGTGTGGTGAGCTGACGGAGCACACCGCGCGTATTGGTGTTGACCGAAGCGATCGGTAAAACCAACACGGATGTCGAGTGATAAACTTAGGACGAAGTAGAAGAGTTTCAACTAGGGAGTGTCGAGTATATCTCCGAAGCTGGAGATTCTCGAACTCTCGGCCGGGGAAAGGAAAAGGAGGTGAATTCCAAATCACATGATCTGGGGGGATTTCGATTTAGATTTCATTTTGTTTCAATTTAAGTTTTGATGTGTAAGTTTTAGATTTTGAGTTTTCATTTTAAATTGAGGTTTGATTTAAAATTTATTTGAGAAAATTTGGATTTGAAACGAGAATTGAAACCTAGGTTCCAATCTCGGGATTGAAAAGGAAACTGGAATTTAGGTACCAGCCCTGGAATGAGAATCGGAGATTAAGTGTCGATTGAAAAGGATGAGAATCGAGAATTTAGAGTATCGACCACGAAAGTTTAAACGAAGCTGGAGTTGAAATTTAAGTATCAATCCTGGGAGAGAATCAAAATTTAAGTATCGGTCTCGAAAGATGGGAGGCAGAATTTAGGTACTGTCCCCGAAAGAGAACTTGATTTTAGGTATCAGTCTCGAAAGTTGAGAATTGAAATTTAGGTATTAATTCGGATGAGAATCGAAATTTAGGTATCGATCTCGAAAATGAGAGTTGAAATTTAGGTATCAATCTCGGAAGAGAGTCAAAATTTAGATATCGACCTCGGAATGAGAACTGGAATTTAGGTACCAGTCTCGGAAATTTTGAATTGAAATTTAGGTATCAATTCAGATGAGAATCGAAATTTAGGTATCGATCTCGGAATGAGAACTGAAATTTAGGTACCAGTCTCAGAAATTTTGAATTGAAATTTAGGTATCGATTCGGATGAGAATCGAAATTTAGGTATCGATCTCGGAATGAGAACTGGAATTTAGGTACCGGTCTCGAAATTTTGAATTGAAATTTAGGTATCAATTCAGATGAGAATCAAAATTTAGGTATCGATCTCGGAATGAGAACTGGAATTTAGGTACCAGTCTCGAAAATTTTTGAATTGAAATTTACTGTGGAGATTTGGATTTAGTGAGAGATCGAAATGAGATATGAAAGTGTTTTATATCCCATGGGAATCAATCAAAGTCTGATTACTTGGCGAAAGGTACAAACCCGTGCCATCGGATCAATTGAAAACTCTTCGTGATTACGAAATCATCCCGAGAGAGGGTTTCGAGGAGGTCTATAATAGATCTTGATTTGAAGAAGGATTGGAGGGTTTTAGAAGATGGGTTTAAACTGGAATTTAGTTTGAGCTTTAAATTTGTTTTGTTTGTCCTTTAACTATCCCGTTTTTGTTGTTTATTTGGTGTTCAACATTTTTTAGATTTTTAAGGAAAGTTTTCTTTTATTCCTTTTTTTATTTCTTTTCTATTCTTTGTTCGAAGTTCATTTAACTTTAATGGCGTTTCCCGGTCGATTTGCACAAAAGAGGTGAAGGCCGAAAATGTGACATGGTCACTTTCATTCCAATCATGTCGAAGATACATCATATAACTCAATGCTGGAATACATTTCATACAATCCATGTAGACTCAAAACGGACTATGTATGATCTTCGTTGATCCATCCAAAGAAGCATCTGTCAAAATCCATGTCTGAATAGTGGGGTACATGGTCAATAACATCACCTTCCAAGCCACCCTTGGCAAGGATGCCGTATGGATGTACATTGGAGGTGTGGTATTTTCCATGTAGCTCACGACTCGTAAGGCCGGAGGCTCTCTAGCTCCGGGTGCGGTTGGAAATGGTAAGGTGTCTTCTGTCGTCCATCCTTCCGAAAGTAACTGAGATCCGCTTCATTGGTACTCCCGGTATGCAATGCTTAGCGATATCTGCTCCGTTGCCCTTCAGTATCATGACGGAACCTACCGGTAAAGGTATCTTTACTGGCCCTCGGAACTCACCCGGGCCTGCTATCCGGAGGTCAGATCCGAACATGATGTTACACTCGTTCGGGAAAGAGGCGTGCGAGAAGGTCGACAAAGTCGTGGTGATCTATGTGTGGGGTTATGCGGTCACCACCTTGTTGATGTTAATAATGCGAGTATTGGGTATGCGATACTGCGCGGTACCCTCCATGTTATCAATCTCTTTACCATTCTCTTGATGACTAGTGCCATCGGATCCACTTGGCCATGACGGAGTATTCCCGGAGGGTTTCCCTTCCTGTCTTCCGCAAAGTTGTAACAACATCCACATTGTATTGTGATTCTTCCTTTCCCTGGCATCCATCTCCGGGGTTCTGAGTATGTGTTTTCCCTTAGGCGGCCCGCTCGGCCCATTATTTTCAAATCCTGGATGCAATCCACGATTTGCTGTTGTTCATACTCTGAGAATACGTCTGTATGTAGCTCGAGACCCTCTAGTATATTGATCCTTCTGCCTCGAATTCTCTCGAAGTATTCAAAGGTTTTCTTTTCGACATTCGCATTCTCTCCGGCTCGTATTCGGAATAATCGTAGATGGCGAGGCACAGTGACATATTGTGGGATGTACGGTTCAATCCCTTCGCACTCTCCCGCATACCTCGGCTCCTCGGGGATGATGTCCGTCGGGACATCCCCGGGGTTGCTCCGCAACAAGGTCATGCATTGCGGTGGTTCTATCCGGTGGCGTGGTAGCCTTCTTTCTTCGGTCTTTGTGAGATTTCCCCGGTCCTTTACGTTATCCTAGGAGCTGGCCTCCTTTCTTCAGGTTCCTGGTGAACCGGTGTCCTTGAAGTGTATGTGCTGGCAGTAGCAACTGTCTCGTCGCGTTGGTCCGCTGCTAGTTTGGTCAACATCTTGCGGATGCGACGATTCTTATTTCTCCGTTGCGTTGCTGTGAGAGTAGCTCTTCGAACTTCTTGAATCTACGTAGGCGCGGCGGCGACAAGCTCGCCCTCTGCTGTAGCGACTACGGACTTCATTTTCTTATCTTCTTCGAGTGTTTGCCTTTCTTTTCTTGCTGCTTGGATTGGTAGCTTGGGCCACCCACTTTCATCACTTGTCTGCTCGGGCGGTTCTTCTCGGTTAGCTGGGACCCAGATCACTTTCCTCGTGCTGTAGGCTCGTCGGTGCGAAATCCGAGTCAATCTCGATTATCGCTCCATCTTTCACCCTCTTTTCATCGAGTGCAAGGCTTACACCATTTCTAAAGTTCAGGACCAACCGCCCGCTCGACATTTCCCTGCGAAAAGACAAGGAAAAGGATCAGGGGCTGTACTAAGAACAAGAACATTAAGAAAGTGTTTTTAAAGACATTTTTTATTACTTCTTGTATTTTTAAATTTAACAGGAATGAAGTGGGATAAGATCAGGAAAGAGATTTTGATATGGAAGAGAAAACAAGGAAAACTTTATTATCATGATTTTATTTATTTTAGCACATTTTTATTATTTTTGGGTTCGGACCCGATCATACGTAATTACTTCGCCGTGTTTCTTAGGGATGAAGAATTCATTCCTTCGAAACATCGGGCGGCGTAATACTTTTTCAAGTATCATCCGTTGATCGGAAGCATATGTCGTTCTCCACGACGATTCACTAGGCTGGTAGGAACCTCCCGAGTATGCTTGCTTCGACCACAAATGGCCCTTCCCAAGTGGGTTCAAATTTTCCTCCTATCTTGCGGTGTGCGAGAATAGGTCTCTTGAGAACGAGAACTAAGTCACCAATTTTGAAGGTTCTTGGGCGGACCGGTTTGTCATGGGCTTGGACCATCTTAGCTTAGTATAGTTCTAAATTACGTTGCTGCTGCAAGTCTTTTCCCATCCGAGCTTTCTAATTCCTCTAGTCGTAACTTGGCATTCTCTTCTGTCGTGATCTTATTTGCAAGCTGCGACTACGAGTGAAGGAAGCTGAACCTCTAAAGGTAACACTGCCTCGGACCCATATACCGGAGCGTAAGGTGTAGCTTGAGTAGGAGTTCTGAAGGTTGTCCGCTAGGCCCATAAGGCTTCTAACAACTTCTCGTGCCAATTTCTCTTATTATCGTCCAAAGTTTTCTTTAAGATTTGAACGAGAGTTTTATTAAAAGCCTCGGCGAGGCCGTTTGCTCTTGGGTAGTAAATTGTTGAGTATCGCCGGTCGATTCCGTGTCTCCGACAAAATTGTTGATTTGCGTGCTTCGAATGCGACCGATTATCAGAGATAATCTGCGCGGCACTCCGAAACGGTAGATAACTTGGTTCTTGAAAAGCTGTAGCACGTGGTTTGCTTTCACTTCTCTAAGTGGAGCTGCTCTACCCACTTGGAAAAGTAATCGTAGCCGCAAGAATGAAGCGATGTCCTTTTGAAGATGGTAGTTACATCGGACCCACTATATACTATGCCTCGACATTCGAATGGCCACGACGCAATTATCGGATGTAGCACATTTGGAGGTTGGTGTAGAACCACTCCGTGCACTTGGCATTGGTGACAGCTCTTGGCGATTTTCATGCAGTCGGTCATCATCGAGGGCCAGTAGTACCCCAGTCTTTTAATTTTTATTTTCATCTTCGGACCGTGGTGAGCGCCACGAGTCTCGAATGCACCTCTTTAACAATTTCACGGGCCTCGCACCCGCTCAGGCACCTTAGCCACATTTGATCAAAAGACCTTCGTATAACGTGTTGTTTATTAATGCGTAGGACGGAGTTCTTTTCTTGATCCGATGGGCTAGCGACCTATCGTCTGGTAGCTTTCTGTTTGCGGAGTAGTCCATCGATGGTATCGCCGATCTTACGTGTTTTTAGTCATTATTGCAGTCGATCCTTTTTCTTTTTCGATTTATGTATCGTGTCTATGTCGAGTCAGTGATAGGACGACATCCGTGAATTGACACTTCCACTGATTCATCTTACAAACGAGGCAAATTCTTTTGCGAGACGATGCTAAAGCATCTGTTTAAAGCATTTTCTTTTACGGGAATTTTGTAGATTGTCGCATTCGGAATTTGTTCCAACAATTGAATGGCATCTTGGAAGTATTGCTCGAGTCTTGGTTTAAAAATTACATGCTTGTCCGATGATACGTTGAATGATTAACTTGCGAATCCCGTAGATGTTGAGGTACATTATCCCCATTTGAATAGCTAATTCCGGTCTGTTATGAGGGCTTCGTATTCTGCTTCATTGTTTGTACAACTATTACGTTAAGTGGTAGGAGTATCTTAACATCCCCGCTCCGGTGTTATAAAGATTAGCCGATTCCCGCCTTACAAGGCACTATCACTTGCGATTCTTCGTCTTTGTGTCTTGAAGATGCTCCGTCGAAATATAATTCCCAACGTCGATCATCATGGTCTTCTAGGCTCATTATTTGTTCATCGGCAAATCGTCATTGAGAGGAGATTCGCAGCGCAAAGGGTGTCTTTGCGAGAAAGTCTGCTAAGACTTGTCCCTTTACGGCACGAAGAGGCACGAAAGTTATATCGAATTGCGATAATATCATTGACCATCTGGAAAGTCTGCAGGAAAGTGTTGGACGAGTCATCGAGTATTGCGATGGATTAAATTTCGAGATCGGAGTTGACCTTATGAGAAAGCATGTAGTGCACGAGCTTTTGAGCGGCGAAGATCGAGGACGAACAATGCTTTTCGATTGCGGGATAACTTATTTCCGTCGGAAGTAAACGACGGCTTAAATAGTAAAGAGCATTTTCTTTACCCTCATCATTGACTACAGGCTAACGGGGCTTCGAGAGAGTCGTCCAGAGCCGCGATATAAAGTATCGGCGGTCTACACAGGCTGAGGCTGCTAAGACGGGAGGTGTCATCAAATATTGTTTAATGTCCTCGAAGGCCTTCGGCATTTATCTTCCCAAATAAATTTGGCGTCCTTTTTAACTAGTGCTGAGAAAGGTGACACCTACACGACGGGTTTGAGATAAAGCGTCGAAGATATGCCGACTTCCTTGAAAAGATCGTAGTTGCTTTAAGGTCTTGGGAGGCGGCATTTCTAAGATAGCTTTAATCTTTTACGGGTCGATTTCAATCCCACGATGTCGGACGACGAATCTAAGAATTTCCGGAGGTAACGCAGAAGGCGCATTTTAAGGGATTCATCTTAAGGTTAAATTGCCTTAATCGTTCGAAAACAATTCTCAAATCATACAAGTGGTTGTCCTTTACTTTGCTTTTGATGACCACATCGTCCACGTAGCATTCGACTTGATTGTGGATGAGATCATCAAAAATTCTTGTCATCGCTCTACGGTATGTTGCTCCTGCGTTCTTCGATCCGAATGGCATCAACTGTGTAGCAATATACTCCGATCGACGTTACGAATGCTTGTAAGCTTTTCATCTTACGGAGCCATTTTTATTTGGTTGTATCACGAAGATCCATCCATGAATGAAAATATTTCATGTGTCGAAGCAATGTCGATCATTAATTGCAGGATCGGTAGAGGAAATTCATCCTTTGGACATGCCTTGTTTAAATCTGCGAAGTCCACACAAATTCGATCGACCATTCTTCTTTACGTGGCACCACATTGGCTAACCAAGTCGGGTATTGTTCTTCACGGACAAATTTAGCGTCTATTAGCTTTTTAACTTCGGCTATGACTTGTTGTTCGATTTCTAGACGCATTCTTACGGGACCTTGTCGGCGGGACGAAGTAGGATCCACTCCTAGCTTATGGATTGCGACCTACGGAGCTAATCACGGCATCTCATCGTAGTTCCAAGCAAAACGGTCTTTAAATTCCATTAATAACTTGATTATTTCTTCGGAGTCTTCTTTATTGAGTAAGGGCTAACAAATGTAGGTACAGGCTCTTCATTTGGTACCTAAGTTAACTTCAGTTAGCTCATCTATTGTATATTTAATCTCTTCTTCGAATTCGGTGGAGCGTCTCCAATTTGTAAATCTTCGAGTTCGTATGTAGTTTCCATACGGTTTTCATTAGACCCGCAAGTGACAACGAAGCAAAATTCGGTATCGTCGGCGATCTCTTGCGTAGAATCCGAGACCATGCTTTGAATTAGGTGGACGACGGAGTTATTCCATAATTTTTCAAAATGTTGTGATTGGCCTTTTGTCCATTGTCGAGGTAAGAAACCACGTTGAATTAAATTTTGAACACGGGGAGAATACCACTCGAAAGGTAATTCCATTAATTCGATGAAGTGACATCTTCAAGTTGTACATTATTTTCGGTTTTGGAGGAAGAAGCACCACGGTAGAATTTGATTGGCTTTGCACGCCGCTACGTACCTCTTTGACCACCATACCCTCGATCTTATTAGAATGGATCGGGGTCGGGGTCATAGTATGTACATAGTGGTTAATTTTCTCGTACATTGATTTATATTCTTCATTCTTCTCATCCTCGAGAGAGATCTTGAATTGCGGCTTTTTCGGACTTATTGTCAGTTGCTTCTTGTTTGATTTTTTTCTTCTTCAGAACTATCTTCCCGATCAACATTGATGGCTGGTTTCCTCTGTTCGGTTGTCCTAACGTCTACTACCATGGCCTCGTCCCCGGCCTCGTCCTCGGATGCGAGTTGTGGAGAAACCTTCACCATCTCGCCGTAAGGGAGTGGTGAGTGGCTGTTGGTGCTAGAACTTCGGGTTCTTCGTTGTCTCGAACTTTCTTTGCTTCATTTGTCGTGGTATCTGCGGAGAAAGTTGTTTTCTTCGGTGGTGCATAATAAGTTGCATCTTCATGGATTCCAATTTCATGTACGGAGAATGGTTGTAAGTCACCTTTGATGCCGTTGTTCCCCTGCATCGTAGTATTTAATGCCTTGGTGTAGAGATGATGGTACCATCTTGTTTTCATGTATCCATGGTCGGCCCGAGTAGAGCGTTGAACGACGTTTCGAATCGATTATGTGAAATTTTGCGGTTGTCTTTGCTAAGTCACCGGTCTTCATTAGTAGCGTTATTGATCGAGGGCTCTTTCTCCTTTACGGTTGAATCCTCTTAATAACATTTTGTACGCTTCGAGCTCGCGAGCATCAATTTCCAAATATGCTAGTGTTCGAAGACTCATTATATTGATTGATGCTCCTGGATCCACCAATACTGCGGAGAGCGTAAACTTCCCGATTATGGCTGAAATGTACAACGGTCGGTTGTGATCCTGTCATCCCAAGTAGTAGGTCATTGTCCGTGAAGGTAACACCTCGCTGTTCCTTCAACGAGCAAACCTCATCTAAGGAATCTCCGGCCATTTGAGCTAAGCAAATTTCTGGATCAAGTAAGGCCTTGATCAGCGGTTCTCTCATCTCCTTTGATAAGATGAGAGCATCGTAGATGCTCAGTTTGGCTGGTAGTTTCCTAAGATGGCTAGCACGTTGTAGTCCACTTTATTTTCATGTGTCTCGGTTTCTTCTTGAATGGGTATTTCTTCTGTAGGGGTTGATTCTTCCTAAACAACCACCTACTTTCCTTTGTCCTTTGGACCCATTCTCGGAGGTAGAACTCTTCCACTTCTTAAGTTGACTTCGTAATTTCTTCGAATCTAGTGTTGAGTTCGGTGGTGTTTCTTCTGAATCGGAATGACGGGCTCTTCGGATTAGCTTCGAGTACGAAGGCTCTAACTCTATTGTGTATTTGGAGCTCCTCGAAACTCGCGAGATGGATTCGTTGCTTGTTGAACTCTCGTAGCCTCCTTGATGGATGTCTTCTTCGTCATTTTGATCGTCGAGATTGTGTATGATTTGAGAATTGTTGTTGGTATCGAAATCGATGTCGGATTGTCGCTAGTTACATAATCGTTAGAAACGATCAAACGTAGCCAACACCATCACCCTCATCATTATATGATCCCACTAGAAGTGAGCGAGATAATCATACGAGTCGAGAGGTTCGAGGGATTTCTCCCTTGAATCCGAAACAACTATCTAGGATAAGCGGCCCCTAGTCCAGCCTTAGGAGCCTCGGTCTTCTCTTCTTCGTTGATTTTCTTCTTCTCTTGATCGTCTCCTATTGAGGTGGTTCTTCATCGCAAGTGACGGTGTCGGCTTAGCGAGGTTTCGAACTTTGAATTGAAGCTCGCACCGAAGTGGTTTGGATCTTTATCTAAAATCTTTTTCGAAGACCTTGTCCGAAGCGGTAGTCCATCCATCATCGGTCGTATAGGGATCTATCGGAATGATGGGATCGGTTGAGACAACATTGACGGAACCTCCTTTACGGGGTTCCTTCATGTACTCCTTCGGGATTGTTATATTCCCTTTCCGAAGGTTGTCGTTGAGCCGACTTTTGAAGGTAATGCAACCCTCATCTTGTGTCCGAAGCATGCGGTGATAAGGGCGAAAGTTGGGATCACTTTTCTTGTTGACTTCCTCTGGTCTCTTAGGCTCCGCGGTGGAAATGCGGAGTTTTTCATCGGACTACGGAACATTTTCGGTACTTGCTTCATTCTTGAATGGATATTCCACTGCTCGAAGCTCCCTTAATGTACGTTGCGAACGAGGCGGTTGTTCATCTTGTGGAGATGAGTGATGCGTGGGTCGCGGTTGTTGATAACTTCTGTTGAGGATTCTTGTGGCCGTTCGGATGATATTTGTATCGGTTGCTTGCCTTTGTCGGCTAGCTGCGACGATCCAGGATTTCTTTTGAAAGTCTTCACGAGGCTTTTGCTTGTACGTCTTATCGGCGAAACTTAATTGCTTTGCCTCCTCTTGCAAGCTTCCGGCCTTGCTTAACAACTTCTCGAAAGTCTTAATAGTGAATCCTTTGAGGAGAAGTGCTATCGGGCCGTGAATGCTTTTAAGTAAGATGCTGATTGCATGTTGTTCTTGTAGTTGTGGTTCACACTTCATGCTTAAGTTCTTCCATCGAAGTATGTAATCCACCAAAGTTTCGTTCGACTTCTGCTTCTCTACCACTAAATCACCTATAGTGATGTGGTGTCGAGCTCCGGCGAATCGCTTGATGAAGAGGTTTTCTAGTTCGAGAACGTCTTCATCTGAACCATTTGGTAATTCGCATACCGATCAAAGGCGATCCACGACGAGTGGCGACGAGCGTCGGAAGAGTAATGCATCGCTCCCGCCGGCATTGCAACAAGCGGCACGAAAGTGTGCGACATGCTTGTCGGGGGTTCTGGTTCCATCAAATGTCTTGAACGGAGGTGGTACGAAGCCTTTTGGGTATTGGACGGCGTCGAATTCTTCTGGTAAGAGCCTGCCGTCCGAATGGATGTCCCGCTCTTCGATTGTGCTAAGGCTTCTCGCACCTTCTGTTCCACCAAGCTTTTGATATCCTTTTACGGAATCATGCTTTGTGTCGTATCTTTCTTTAGGCGATCGTCCACTGTTGACGGATGTAATCTCCTTTCCTCCATCCACAATGTGAATGACCTCTGGGGGCGTCTCTCTTTGAGGTTGCACTTGACTTTGGAGAGTGGCTAGAGCTATAGCCATCTCTTCCATCCTCTTAGCCATTTGGGCGATCGTATCGTCTCTCTCTTGAAGCTGTCTTCTCATCACTTTCGGCTCCTCACGTTCGCAACGTTGCGGGAGCACCTTGTGAAGGTGACGAAGCTCGTGTTTCGACCATGTTGATTTACGCATACTCATCGTCCATGAATTCCGATGAATCGATCTCGTCTCCGAATTTCTCCTCTCTTTCTTTTGCTAATCGTCGGATATCGAGTCCTCGACTTTTCCATGGCATCTTCTAGCGAGGCCTTTACGTGCGTCCTCGCGGTTGTCGTACGATAGGCTGCCGGGTCCCCTTCTCACGAGTCCCCTTTACCGCGGTGGCGCTTTCTTGATTCGAGTCTCTGACGAGACTTTCCTTCTCGAGCTGTTGTTTCGATCTTAGCGCCCCGGTAGTGGGACGCCGTACCATCCTTCAGCGGCGGAAGGTGCAGGACCGGATGGCCGTCGGCCAAATCTTTGGAAGGTGGTATCCTCCCTAATCTGTAATCCGAAACGACGACGGGCGGATTAGCCTTCATCCTTTTATTTGGCTTTTCCGTAACGACGGCGAGGTTCTACTCGGGGCCCGAGACGGGATTTGGCGGCACCGCCCTATCCTTTTTAGAATCTCCGATACGGTGCATTTCTCTTTCTTTGCTAGTTTCTCGATCACGGTCTGTGAGTCGGGTAAATGGCGTGATCCTAGCCCTTTTCTTTACTGCTATCGTCGTAGTATGCTTGGTCGAGGAAATGTAGAAACGATCCTGCGGACATTTTCCTCATCGAGTTGCGGCGGAAAGGGGATGGAATCTACTTCCTCCCGAGAAAGGGTGTATCTTCGGGCAATGGTATGTATTCGGGTAGTGGTGTGTACTCGGGGATTTACAGGATTTCTTCCGGAAAGCGACTTCGACGGCTACGGCCTTCACCGGCGATCTTCACGCTTGTTCCTTCTGCGGGTCCGTGTTAGTGATGGAATTCTTGAGCTGGACCCGATTTCAAAAACGGAAGGTCTCACGGGAAAGTCTGTACCCTCCGCGGTAGCGGGTTCACCATAGTTACGGATCTCCTTCCCCTTTAATTTGGCGGAAACCGGGGTAGGTGCGGAGACAACCAGACCAGCGGGGGTAGCAACAACAGTCCTCCTGCGGACAGCAGCACTCCTCTCAGTCGGGATCTTTTGCAGGGGAGGAAACTCTCGAGTTGACCTAAGGTTGAACTCGAGCAACGGCTTCTCAGTTTCAGATACTTTGTTCGTCAGCGCGAAAAGAGAAACGTCGGTAATCTTGACATTTGTGTTCTCGAATCCTTGTCCAAACCGGATGATCCCATTGTCGGGCGGCTCATCCTTGTAAACGGCGAAGACCGGTCCATTGGTGAAGGAGAAAATCGGCTTCGGGGCTTCCATTTCTGCAGGGTAGATCTGATTGTCAGTCCCAAGTTATGCTTCTTCTCATCAGGACGAAAAGAAAGGAATTGAAAAGAGTCCGAACACATTCTTGTTCATGTATTTATAAGAAGGGGTTATTTATTAAAAGAGATATTCATTAAAAGGGTTTGTTTATTTAGAACGGAATGTTCGAAAGGTGTAGAGAAGGTAAGGAATCCGATTCGGAGTTGGAAAGGAGAAGAAAGTCTTATGCGAGACTTCTCGACTCGAAGGATCACTCTCTAACTAACACTTATTGGGGACATGGATACACTACCGATTTTGAAAGCGAGATTATCGATTGAAATGGAGAGAGGAATTCTCCCAGTGAGTCGCCGAAAATTGTCGGCGAATTTTCAATTTAACTTAAATAAATAATTTGAAAAGTAGTATTTAATTTTGAAAATAATTTTAAATTTGAAGATTTTAAGATATGAAATCAAGCTGATCTCACATCCCAAATAGTTTATATAAACGAGCACCGCACTACAAAACGTGTATCTATCCTTAAGGATAGATACAACGCTTGATGGTGGGGCTCGATTAAATAAACTAAAAGATTTGTGACATCCGTTTGGTACGCGAACCAATTTTATGTGCCGACAAATTCCCTGCTTAATATAAAAACATTAAACGGGGTTTATATTACCAGGTTCTTTAAAATTCCTATAAGGGCAAGCCCACATAGTTAATTACATCTTAAGTGACGGGAATCACCTAAGAAAACTCTCGATAATAATCGATAATTCTGCTCTCGAGAATTTCGAAGTTTAAGTTTTCGAGGATTGAATTTTGGAATTTCGATAGGAAATTGATCAAATTTGGAAGATTTTATTTTGGGAATTCAAGGGAAGAAAAGTAGGAGAAATTACGGATTCGAAGCGAACTTCGGTAATTTCCCGACTATCTATTGTTTGGCTTAGATTTAGGAAAGTCCTAATGTTTATTTAATATTTTGATCTTGCCGATTTTAATTAATTAGGACTTATATTCGTATGACATGATCATACAAATAGCCTCGAAGATGTGAGGGTTTATGTCGTATCGGACGACTACCTCGGAGTCTAAGGCCGGTTAGGGCTTAATTTGCCATGCGAAATGCACTAACGAAGAGTTGAGGATTTATGTTGCACTAAGCGAAACTACCTCGAAATCCTATGGATTGGTTATTTAATTCTAAGAAAGTTTTGCGATGTGGATTTCGGTTTTGCGACGACGATGGCCGTCTTTGCTCACCATGCTCCGAGCTCCTTGTTATTGCGAGAGATTTAGTTTTAGAAGTCATAAATCGGGAGATGAGAGAAGTGTTTTGGTTTAGAGAAAATCTTAAAGTCAAGTATTTTTAATATTTTAATTAAAACGAATCTTAAAGTTGATTATAACAACACCGGTTAAGATCCGCGGTTCCATCCTTCAGGCATCGTTATTTTTATCGGATTCACTTAGTCAGGATGAATTTGCTAGACTCGGCTGAATGAGTTCCACACTTTCATTGAGACCGTGGGAAATCTCGTTAGCAACACGTAGGTTACATCATCCAGAGGTATTCCGATCATCCAACGGGACGTTTTAATTTACGTTGTAATTGTAGTTTTGTGTTACATTTATGATTAAATTTTGAGTTATTTTATATTTTGAAATGTTGTGGCGGTGAATTTTATCTTGTAATGACTTTTAATTTAGTTTTGGTTTCAGTTTTAGGGACTATCCTAAAGGTGTGGGTTTTCATGCAACGAGTTGTTTATCATGCGAGAAAAAGTAAGTGCGATGCGATTAAAGAAATTACTGATAATGTAAATTGCAATAAAATAAAAGCGTACCTAGAGGGTCTTCCAGTCATCCAATTGCACTTAAAACACAATTAGAGTATTTAGGCGAGTTCCTAGGTAAAGGCGAGGGAAGGGTTATGGTTTCTACCAAGTTCCTAATCACATGGCTAGTCATTTCCTATGACGTCTAGGTCTTTGTGTTTTGGTTTGAGGACGATTTTCTTCATCGAAGAATAATTAAGTTCCATTGTTCTTATGGACGTCCTATCGTATCGAGGAAGTGCTTAAGACAAATCTTAAACATCTTTTGATATTTCTAGGATTGTTTTAAGTCAGAATGAATTTAATTACACAAATGAATTAATCGTCAGGGAATTCGAGTTTTGTTATCTTGCTCGGTGAACTAGGACATTTGAATATCATATAAGTGAAGTAACATTTCATTTAACGTTACATTTAGGAGTTATGGTGACTGAAAGCTTTCGAGGGCAAATTGGTGCTCGAATGGTTTGTGATTTAGTTTAACTTTAGTTAAAGGGTTTAACTTTGGAATAGTATTCGAGTTGTTTTATATTTAATTTCTTTATGTCTTAGGTAATGTTATTTAATTCGATTCCATTTAACTTTAATTTAATTTAATTTGATTTAGTTTTAATTTAATTTAATTTAATTCAATTTAGTTTGATTTGATTTAATTTCCTTTAATTTAATTTAATTTGATTTAACTTTAATTTAATTTAATTTAATTTAATTTAATTTAATTTAATTTATTTGATTTAATTTAATTTATTTGATTTAATTTAATTTAATTTAATATTTTTTAATTTAATTTAATTTAATTTAATTTAATTTAATTTAGTTTAATTTAATTTATTTAATTTGTTTATTTAATTTAATTTAATTTAATTTAATTTAATTATTTAATTTAATTTAATTTAATTTAATTTAATTTAAATTTAATTTGATTTTTAATTTTAATTTAAGCTGAAAAATTTAAAAGAGTTTAATAATTTAACTTTTTAACTTAATCCTTTAACATTTTAAAATTCAAATTTGAGTTATCATTTTTAATTAGGAATTAAATATTATTGAAATGATTAATTTAGGGATTTTTAAATTAAAGAACAAATCTCTTCCTAAAAAACTCCCTATTTTAATAGTTCCGATTTTATTATTCTTCCAAATTTAATCGATTATTTAATTAAAGTTTATTTCAATTATTTTAAATTGTTTAATGGGTTTCTACCCTTTAATTATTTAAATTTCAATCATCCAAGTCAGATTAAGATCAAATATTTTACTTGTTAATTTTATTAAACCTAAAGTTTTAATTTAGGGTTAAAATATTTTAATTACCATTTTGCCCATTCAAGCTTAATAATTCCATAACTCACTAAATTGAGCTCAAATGAACTTGAAATTTTTTATGTGACTTCACTCATATGCCAATAAAGACATGAGAGAAGAAAATGTGATTTTTACTGTATTTAATTTATTTATGTAATTATTTTTGGTGGAAAATAAGAATTCCCGAGGAAAATTTAATAATATCACCAAGGGAAAGTTTCTGTCCTTAAGAAAATTATGGGACATTTCTAATGACCAGAGGACCACTTGGACCAATTTTGGTGATTTTTGAATTATATTATTTTTATTATAATTATTTTAAGTTTTGGAGTATTAATTAATTTAAAAATAAAATAAAGGTTGAAAAATGAATTTTATATTTTTCAAAAATCTCTCTGATATCAAGGAAATCAGAGAACCAATTTTGCAATTTTCTGATTTTTCTTTGATTTATTATAACTATTTTAGTGAAAATGCTAAAAAATACATTTTTTAATTTTAAAATTACCCTAGGGCTTTAAAATTTAATATCTCATAAAATAGACCTAAGAAAAATATGGGGTTTGTTCCTAAGTGATTAAAATTCAAAATGTGACATTTTGGTGAATTTTATTATTTTTATGATTTTTATTATTTTTTTAATTATTAAAATATTAAAATAATATTAAAAATCAACTTTTTTAGAAAATTAAAATTTTAATTTTCTTAAATTCCCCTGATATTAGAGAGGCTCCAAAACCAATTTGGTGAATTTTTAAAAAGTATTTTGAAAGTTATGAATTTTTAAAATTTAAAATGACTAAATGGCTTAATCGACCCATTTAGTAGGGCTAACTAAGTCCGATTGACTTGAAATTTTATGGTGGGTTCCTACGATCCTAAAGGTCGGTGGAGAATTGATTTCAAGTCAATTTGATGTATGGTTAGCTCTAATTAATTAGGGATCTATTTTGGGTGTTTAAGCCGATTAGGGTTATTCCAAGTGAATTAATTCAAAAGCTATTTTTCAAGGGTCCTACGGTCATAAGAGACATCACCAAATTTTCCTAGAATTTATTTCACAACATGCTAATTATTGGAATTAAAATACTCGAAAATAGTAACATGAATTTGAAAAATCAATAACTTTTCATAGGGATGGCCTCGACTTTGGAAAATTCGGGGAATGTTCCGAGTTCGAAGGCTTAAAGCCTATGGTCTCATGCCATGGTGAATTTGCTATATGCATGGAGAATTAAAACAATGCGGAGGGTACATAAATTATTAAAAATAAAATACTTGATGAAATTAAATGATTTCTTTTCCACATTATTCTCCTACGTTCACTTGAGCAAGAGGTATTTTTATTTTATTTTTATGATTTTCCTACACAAAGTTATGAATTTTTAAAGTTTAGGGAATTAAATAAATAGAAAAAATCCTATTTTTCTATTTAAGTGACGCGGCGCCGGCTCGACCTCGGCGGCTCCGAATGCACACGCGTCGCGCTCCCATTCGATGCCACCGCTTGAGTCGGCGGCCGGGTCCCGCGGTTCACGTACCATCTCTCGGTCCGACGCCATCGAGCCGCCGTCCGCGCGTGTATTAAATGAACGGCATCCGTTCATCGTCCCCAACCTCTTAACCGAGAACCGTCCATCTTCTAGGCCTAAGATCTCACTCGATACTTGACCAAATCTAACGTTCTTATGCTCTATGGATTCGTCTCGAGAAGACGAACACATCCATACGGTTTATGTGGCATGAAATTGGCTTAATGAAAATGGAGAATGTTTAGAAGCTCGAGAAGAAGAGTGAGGCCATACCTTTGCTCAGAGAAGTGTGGCTTCGATCTGAGGGTTATTTCACCTTCGATTGGATCCCGGCAAGCTCCGGATGAAGTCTCACGAGTGCAGTGAATTTTCTAGGTGTGATTTCGACCGAAGCCCGATCACAAAGCTTGGAGAGTTTGGAGCAGCAGGTGGCTCTGGAGATGGGGCTTTCGGTGGAAAACTTCTCCTCTTGGTACGGTGAAGGTGTAGGACCAATCAATTTGAAGATTGATCCATTGTGAAGAAGTGTCCTGGTTTTTAGGCTAGAGTTTGAACTCGAAATTGAGCTCGAGTGGGGGAATTGAGGTGGAATTCGGTGGGGATCAAATGCTACTATGTATGGGGAGTAGTACGGAACAATTTTGGCGAGTTTCCTTAAGGTTTGTTTCGGCACCTCCCATGGCCGAGAGGGGTGGTGTTTAAATAGGAGAGGGTGGAGGGCCTCCCGGGGAGAGTTAGGGCTTGGGATCGATTGCTTAGGTCGAGGGCGAGAACGGCCGTGGTGGCCATTGGGCATGGGGCGGCTCGACGAGGTAGAATCCCGAAGTTGGCTCACATGTGAGCTCTCGGCCATGGTGTTTTACGGCGACTGGTGGTGGCCGGCCGGACATTGGTCACCATCTTGTTCGGGTGGAGTCGGGGTGGGGTTTGGTGCATTCGATTGAGGTTTGACATGTGTAAAGTGGTTGAATCAAAGTAGAAAGGGGAAGGGGCTATTTTGGCTTATTTTGGTCAACCCATGCAAATGGGTTGGGTGCACCTCCCAAGACCTGGTTTTGGGTGAGGAGGTCGGGTGGGTCGATCTCCCATGTGTGGTGGAGTCTCCATCGAGGATTAGGTGGCAAAGCATGGTTTAGAGTGTGACATGCTTAAGGTAAAAAAGGCTTAAGAAGGATTAGGAAAGGGGGTCCTCCTTTTTCCATTAATGGCTTGATCACATGTCAAACCCTCCATGGCTTCATGTGGCTTGTCCATTGCTTGCATGGCTTGTCTTTGGCTTGGGGAAAAGCTTGGTCGATTTCATGAAAATGGATTTTAGGAATTTTTGGTAATTTGATGGAAATTTGTATGAAACTTGATTTGGAATGATTTGATGATGAATTTAGGATTTAGGTATTGAGTTTAATTGAAAGTATGATGAGGGGAAATGTCATATGGGCTTTGAGACCAATTTTGGGCCTTTGGATGTGGCAAAAGATGGGCTTTTAAAATGGTTTAAGGAATGCGCCTTTAAGTTTAAAAATGAATTTATGGATGGGAGTTTTGTAAAGAGGTTGGGCCAAATAATTGTTGGGTTTAGCTCATGGATGTGTCATGAGTGACTTGAAGCAAATTGGGGGTGATTTGGGTTTGAATTGGGTTGAATTTGGGCTCTTTAGGTGAATGGGCCAATATAGGCCAAAATGGGCCAAGTTGGGCCAATGTTGGGCTAGGGTTGAAATTGATGTAAAATTAATGTTGAGAAATGTTTATGGGAGTGTTTCAAAGAGGTTTTGACTTTGGTTGGGTTTTGATTTTGGGGTTTGGGCTTATTTGGGTTAGGTTTGGGTTTAGGTCGAAATTGGGCCTTAAGCTTTGGGTTGAATTTGAGTGGGGTTTGGGTATAAATTTTGGGCAAATCATGTTAGTGTTTTGTACTGTGGGGATGTTAAGGATGGTTTAGAAAAGATTTGGGGTTAATTGGAGTTGAATTGGGTGAGTTTGGGTTAGGTTTGGGTCATGGGTCCAAATTGGGCTTTAAGGCCAAAAGTGAAATTGGATCCAAATTCCAATCAAATTGGACTTGGATTTGGTCTAGATTGGTGTTGAGAATGTTGAATTGAAGTTTAGAATTGAATTGGACCAGAATTTGGGTCAATTGGGTAGGATTGGTTTGACATTGGGTTCACTTAGGGTTAAAATGGATCGAATTGGGGGTTTTGACAAAAGTAGGGTAAATTGACAAAATTGGCCCATGGTTTAGTTTAACAAAATGAAATTGGGAATATTTGAGATTTTCTGGAATTTTCTGGAAATTTTCTGAATTTTTAGATTTTTGGGTCGAAGGGGTGTTTTGGGTATTTGGAGGGTATTGGGAGGTTTTCTTGGAATTTTTGATATTTTTGGGTATGGATGATCAATTTGAGTGATGTGGAAATGTTTGGTATTGATTTTTGGGAATTTTGGGTGATTTGGAAATTTTTGAGAAATTTGGGTAGTTTCGAGGGTTTTGGGTAGAGTTAGCGGGTGTAGGGTCCGGGGTCGAAAATTGAAAATTTGGAAAATTGAAGATTGGGTGAATATAAGTGGAATGAAATCATTTTGGTTGAGCCATGAAGCCATATCAATCCCATATGAGCCATGAAAGGACTCATTTGAGGCATTCACTATGTTGTTCCTAACCCTCTTAGCTGAGGATTTAGGGGTTAAGGACCATCCATGTGAATCACCTACATGAATCGGGAGGTCAAGTTAGGTATGGGTGTGGTTTTAGGAGGTGTGTGAAAGTGTAGTGTATGAGTGTAGTGTGTGTGTAAGTCGGCCTCTTCACCGAGACCGGACCACCGGGGCGGTCCTAAGGCCGAAAGAGTCCTATAGGAACTCATCCTTTAAACTTCCACATTTGATTTCGACCCTACTAGGTGATTAGGGGTCTACGATCGAGTTTGTGGAGTTTGCGGGGAGTTAAGAAGTGGTTTGAATTTGTAAAAGGTGGTGGATCCCAATTCTAGTCCTCTAAGATAGTCGAAAGGAAAAGCTAAGGCTAGATCCTAAGTACTAAAGAGAAGAAGAGAAGACCTCATCAAAAATGAGGTCGACGGACCCTGATAGGTATTAGTTTAGGAGCGGTCTTGCGGGTCGAGAAGTTTCTACAAGACTTTCTCTTCCTTTTCCAGTTCCTAATCAATTCCTTTTACTCTTCCTACAACTCTCCTTTTTAATAATTCTCCTTCCTAACAAACAAATCTTTTCGAAAAAACAATTTTCTTTTAATATCACAGATACACTAAGATAAACAAAAATAGGTTCGGACTCTTTCTTTTTCGTCATAAGTTTTACGACAAGAAGAAGCACGATTCGGAGACTAACACTTGGAATCTGCCCTGCAGAAATGGAAGCCCCAAAACTGATCTTCTCCTTCGTCAACGGACTTGACCTGACCGTGTTCAAGGACGAGCTGCCTGATAATGGAATTATTCGATTCAGACAAGGATTCGGGGACACCGACATCAAAATCCCCGATGTCACTCTCTTTTCACTCACAAGCAAAGTACCAGAAACTGAGAAGCCGTTGATTGAGTTCAACCTTAAATCAACTCACGAATTCCCTCCTCTCGCAAAGATTCCAATCGAGAGAAGTCTTGCTTGTCTACGAAGGATCGTTGTTGCTACCCCCATCGGTCTAGTTGTCTCTGCACCTACCCGGCTCCTGCCAAACTAAAGGGGAAGGAAATTCAGAACTATGGTTAACCTGTTACCGTGGAGGGTATAGACCTTCCTGTGAGACCTTCTGTTTTTGAAATCGGGTCCAGCTCGAGAATTTCATCGCTAACACGGACTCAAAGAAGGAGCAGTAGAAGGATTGCTAGCAAAGCCAGAGCTGCTGAAGTTACTTTCTTAGAAGAAATCCCAGAACTGCCCGAGTATACACCGCTGTCTGAATACATACCACGTTTGGGAGGAAGCAGGTTCCATCCCCTCTCCGCCGCAGAGGATGAGGAAAATGTTCGCAAGATTGCTGCCGCATTGCCTCAGCCCGTATATTACAACGATAGCCGTAAGAAAAGGGCAAAATTACACCATTTGCTCGACTGCAAACCTTGATAGAAAAGTTGGCAAAGAAGGAAAAATGCCCTGTATCAGAAATTTTAAGATTGATAGGGCGGGTGCCAGCCAAGTCTTGTCTTGGGCCACGAGTAGAACCTGTTATCCTGCGGAGAAGCCGAATAAGAGAATGAAAGCTAGTCCGCCTGTCGTTGTTTCAGGATTACAGATTAGGGAGGATACCACCTTCCAGCATTTGGCTGACAGACCATCCGGTCCTAAACCTTCTGCTACTAGAAGGATGGTATGGCGTCCCACTTCTTGGACAATTAAGATTGAAACAACGACTGAGAAGGAAAGTCCCGTCGGGAGACTTGAATCCGAAGAAAGTGCTCTTGCGGTAAAGGGGACTCATGAGAAGGAAACCCGACGGTTATCACATGACAAGCGTAAGGATGTACGAAAAAGACTACTAGAAGATGCTTATGGAAAAGCTAAGAACAGATATCAGGCTATTAGCAAGGGAAAGAGAAGAGAAATTCGAAGATGAGATTGATTCGTCGAGTTCATGGATGATGAGTATGCGAGAAATTAACATGGTCGAAACGGGAGCCTCGTCGGCTTCACAAGGTGCCCCTGCGGCCGCGAGAGAGAGGAGCCGGAAGTAATGAGGAGGCGGCTTCGAGAGAAAGATGATACGATCGCCCGAATGGCAAAAAGGATGAAAGAGATGGGCGTAGCCCTAGCCACTCTCCGGAGTCGAGTGCAACCCCGAAGAGGACACCCCGGAGGTCATTCACATTGTAGACGGAGGAAAGGAGATTACGTCCATCAACGGGGATGATCGGTTAAAGAAGGATGCAACACGAAA
>JAKZJZ010000689.1:0-40553 GCA_022702705.1 Papilionanthe hookeriana x Papilionanthe teres
TCAATTTGGTCTAGCTCACGCTTATCAAAAACTATATAGTGAGCGTGCGTTTAGTTAGTTGCTGCGGTATTTTAAAAATATCGTTTCATCATTTAAAAATTATATTTACACAATTTATTAAAAAATATAATTGATTTTTTATACTAAACGCAAATCGCATATTAAATCTCGTGGTCCGCATTTTCAGATAAGTGGTTTATCTGGATAAGCAGAAGCTGTCTCAAATGTATCCTAAGTTGTTGCGGATAAATTGGCTCACCGTTTATTTTTTAAAGTTTTAAAATAGTTATACGGCAACTATTTATGGAGCATTGACTATTTTGTCTCTTTTTAGTAATGATATTTATAAAATAAATTTCAGAGCAATATATTTGATATTTGAGAAAGCAAAATCCACTTCAAAATAGTACAAAAAAAATGTATATACCTCACTTAATAGTGAGTATCAATATTGCTAAAAAAAAATTATTAAAATTACTTTTAATAATATGATGTTTTTATTTTTAAAATACAAATGGCGTATGTCATGAGTCACGCCGTCCTCCAAGGATGTAATACAATCTTGATCATTGTCGACAGTGGAATCTGGCAGATTGTCTGCCCACTGAAAGAAGTCATACTTCTGTGACTCTTTGTGGACTCATATAGAATTGTTTCCCGTAGTTATGTATTTGACGTGACGTTAATGAGAAGTCTAAAATTCACGGTGGCGGAGCGATCATCGAGAGGTCCCTGAAATCCTGCTCCCTGTATTTCCTGAATGCTACAAAAGACAATCATTAATCATAACACAAGTTAAAATTGCCAAAAGAAATAATTAATTACAATTTTTTTCAGGCATGAGGTCCCGAGAACTCAATATACCAACAAATAAATCTGTCACAACAAAAAAACAATAAGCCTTGTAAAAACAGGATTATTGGTTGTCTTTAACCCACTAAAAACCAAGCTCGTGTGTGTCACGTATGCATATCACCAAGAAATGCCATCTTTAAGATCCTCAAAAACCATATTGTAGAAAAGAAGAGAAGAACTTGGTTGCCTGCATTAGAATTTCACATGTGACACCAACCAACAGCAACTCACAGGTCATTAAGAATAAACACATAAGGTCAAACTTCTTATCATGAACCTCTCAGACCCAGGAAAAGAACAAACAAAGTAAATGCAAATGGAAAAAACATTTAAATGACATAAAAAACTCAAACAATCAATATCAAATATACAAATCATGAACTGTACAAAACAAACAAGTAAAATTTGATAAAATAAGTAAGTAATTGCAGTTTTCTACAGACGTGAGTTTTAGAAAATTCAATATATCAACCAATGAATGCATATACAACAAGAAGACGGAAGACCTATAAAAGGGGTTCTTTATCGCACTTTAGCACGTAATACTAAGCTTCATGATTCATTACATATGCATATCACCAAAAAAGACTTTCTAGAATGACCATAAAAATTGTTGTACTTAAAAAAGATAAAAATTTGGTTGCTTTCATTAGGATTTCACATGTGACACCGAACAACGACGAATTAGCAATTCATCTGAAAAACTCATAAGGTAAAACGTCTCATCATCGACCCCTCAAACCCACCAAAAAAAACAAATGAAATGCAAATGGAAAAAAATTCTTACAAACAACATAAAAAAACCCAAGTCAAATATACAATGAAATAAAAATAAACAGAAACAGAATAATATACAAATAATAAAATAATAAATACTCCAATCACCCTCTTACTATCGCATTAGTAAATTGTTTCATCAACTTTGTCATCTCACTTACACTTTCCCCTTCTATAGTGCAAGAGGTGGAAACACCATTCCGATGATATGATAAAGAATGCCCAAGACGGTACTCAATTGCTTCTGCAGTTACATGCTCATGATTCTCATTCACCCCACGGAAGTCGATGGCTTTGCAGGAAGGATGTTACTGAATAAAATTCTGGAGAGTCATCCTGACAATCACAACTTGCACCTGTTTGGGAAACGGGTAAGATAGTGTATCGCACAATATAACACATTTCTTCTTTCAAACACTAAAATTCCTCTCAATGAAACTGTGTAAGGAGGCATGCTTTTTATTGAACATTTTTTTGTCTTGTATTCATTGCTTGTTTTCTCAAAGTCAGGTATGTGGTCTCTCTTATCAGAATAAGTCTTGAGATACCCTCGCTGCAACGGATATCTCACATCAACCAAGTAGTATTAACCAAATATGCACTGCATAATTTGGTATGAGGTAAAGTTGAATTACGAGGGTAGTTGAGTCTCAAGCGTACTTGGAGGAGGTTGTGGGAGGTTGTACTTGTTTTCCACATTGTAGTTTTGAATTATATTGTCTTATGCACTAGCCTCCCAGCCGATCATGACGAAAGTAAATCACATATTGAGATCACACACAACCATGACATTCTACGTTGGGGACTCACAACGACCAATGAATGTGATATTATTATTATTTAGAACATGTGCATCAACGCGCATTCCATCGATTGCCCGATACAATTCCGGAAAAATAATGATGGGTTACGTGATAACGTTGCTTTTTTGTCAATTTAATGTAATAAATTTTGGACATTGCCTTAAATAACGACATAAATCGTGCATCATGTGAAATCTCTAGGGAGTTCGTTCGAACGTTGGATCTGTTGGCTTTATAACTTGTGCATAAAAACTCATAAGTGTTTTCAACCCCAATAAAAAGTATTTGCATAGTCTCAGAGGAGTACTATAATCGCATTGTAGCTCCATTTGATTTATTTTGGGATAATATGTGGACCTCTCACGAAGTCATCCTGGAATAGCCTTAAAGCCCATGATTCATGTGTAAATTCTTCAACAGATCAATGAATACCGCTTATGTCATGCAAAACATATTGTTAAATCTTATAAGGTAAACCACAAGCAACCTTCAAACCCATTTGTCCCCAACATATGATGTTGTCATGTAAGGGGAGCGATCAATGTAGAAGTTGTAATACTTGTAAAACATGAATATGACGGGTGCACCTCTGTTTATACGACTTTCTCTTGTTTTATCCATGTATATCAATATCGTACTAGGCGACACAAAAGCATCGATAAATTAGCCACAATTACATTGGCTACGAAAATCACAGATAAGCATATAAGCATAAACATATAAGCATTGTTGAATAAGACAAGCACTAATGCGGTTGAAATTTCCATAAAAAATAAAAAAGTAATACATAAACATAAATAACCCAAGCGAATGTAATTAAAAAGTTTCTCGAATGTTGCTTGCGATCATAAAAATGTTGTAGATAAGCCATCCTACGGCCTTTGGGAATCTTGACAAAAAAACACTACAAGTCGAATCATCAAGCAACTCTACCGCAAACAAGTACAACAACAAATCCACATAAAATTCCCTAGTTGCATTCAGAATTTGCACAATTTTGTTCATATAAATTGGTTAAGATGTGTGAGGTTCAGCGTTGCAAGAAGCCACCGGCTATGATATATAGCTTCTGAGAAAAGCAGCCCCAACTTTCTTTTTCTTCTCAACCTGCGGACGCTTAGAACGATATGTGGACTTAAGTTCATTGAGGTACGGGCTGGGGAATTCGATTGAATCACGTGATTGCTCAGTTCCTAAATTCTCGGGAGTGTCACCAAATCCTGTCTCATTTAGGGCACATGCATAAAAAGATTCGAACCAACTTCTCCTCTAACTTGTGATCAAATCCGCAAAATTTAAATTTCTTTGCAGTTGATACCACTAATAAATTCATAATCTATTGTAATTTAAAAATTAAATGGCAACGACCAAAATAGAGGACATGTAAATAATTCTTACAACAAGTCTTACTGCTCAGCACTCCTAGAAGCATCAATGGTTCGCTTCATCGAATCCCACCCCACACCTGTTGATCCTCGTTTCATTTCCTTCGAAAATTTCAAAAATTTTGAGTTGATCCCAATTGTTCTTCAATTGCATCCCGTCGTACACTCTGCCTGTAGTTTATTTGAATTTTTTGATAATATTTTGTCATGATTCTTTGTTGAAATAGGTAGTAGGCTTATTTTCAAGATCTATCTCCTTGAGGCAAATATCACAATATTATTTTTTGTCCTTTTTCTCACATTAAGGGTGCACCAGCCTCTTTGATCTTAATCATTGTATTACTATGATGAAATAAATAAAATTACATAAACAAAATTGTAAAAATATATACACATGCACACCACACACACAACCACACGCCATAACACACATCACCACACACACCACACATACCACACACACGCCACACACTACAAATACCACGCACACTATCACACATGTCACACATACCACACACACAACAGATATCATTACACACCACACACAACAACACGCCACATATTATGTCTTAAGATTCTCAACATTTGTTCGGCCATCTTTATTAAAAAAAATATACATCAAAGAAATATTAGCCTCATAAATTCTCAAATTATTATAATGTCACACAAGCTGAATGAAGCTATATTGAGATTATTTCACACATCTTTTATGTAAAACAAAGTCCATTCTCTTACCATTCAAAAATTGAACACAATGCAAGAACAAAAATATTCTTTATTCACACACACACAAGATTGAGATAGTGAGCTTGCACTATACCAAGATTATCTGATAATATTCAAGCACTTGAAAATGCCTCATGTACTGCTTGATCTATAAAAAAATACATATTTCTTTATGTCTTAATTCTTATTAATTTCTAAGGATATTATGCTTTAATGAAAGATATTTTTTGTGTTTTTGGATGTAGGTAATGTAAAAAGGTCTAAGAAGGAAAAAGGAGCAAAAAGGAGCAAAAATGGAGCAAAATACCAAAAGTATAAAAAAATATGGTATGGCGCCTAGGTGCCAGAAACTGGCGCCTATGCGCCAGACTCGATACTAGACCGTCGAGTTTTTGACAATGTTTGATCGATTATTTTGACGGAGTGAGCGGTTATTGGACATTCTAGAAGGCTGGTAGTTGTTTCTTGATAATAGGACATGTGATACATTGCATTTGGACGCTCCAAAACAGTTTTAATCTCGAAGAGGTGTGAGCCAAAGTGAAAATGTGCGAAGAACTGGACGCGGTGTCCGGCGCCAGCGCGCGGTCCGGCGCTGGCGCCAGACCGACCTTCTAAAAGATTCATTGAATGTGGACATGTTTTGAAGAGGTGCCTCGAGGCAACTCTTGAGGCTTATAAATAGAGGTCCATTTCTTCGGAAAACGTGCCCCTCCCATTGTATCCCTTTCTCTTATCTACTTTAGGATCTCTCATCCTTAGAGAGAATTAGAGAGAGAAATTTAGGGCCACTTTTATTTAGTTTAGTGAGTTTATTTTCAAGTTATTGCATCCGGAGTTCATTACATCGAGGAGTCGGTAGGAATCGGAAGATCCGTAGAAGAAATATTTGAGATAAGTATATTTTTACATTTGATTCAAAGTTTAATTATCATGTTTTGTTATTTATTTTCAATGTGTTACGAGTAGTTAGTTACTTTCTTACTTCAATTATGAAGAGATAGATAAGATAATATAAAGATTCGATGGAGAATTAAAATTCAAAATATTTTCAAAACATTGAGATGACATTAATACCTGATCTTACTTTACTTTTTAAATTGGCCGTTTGAATTATTAAAACATGTTGAAGAGTTTAGAAAACCTTGAAGGAAAAGAACTCTTAACTTGTAATGTCACATGAATCCTTAGGTAGTCGAAGGCCATGTGCGGGCTATTCATGGTGAAGTGCAAATAAATAGAAAGATAATATTTAAAGGGCATAGAATTGATAAGTTTTTAGAGTGACAAACTAAATTCTTATAATTTGATTTATAGACTAGGAAAGGGTCACCAGTAGGGCCGACCATAGCCACCCTTGGACATCTAGAAGTGTGAGCTTAGATTAACCCATTCTACTAACAATACATCCGAACCTATTACGTAAATTAGTCAATGTTCTTTGCACTCGGATCGAAAGGGTAAAAAATAGGAATGCTTCTATTTGGCACAATACCATAAATTAAATTCTCCAACGAATATTAAATTATCTTGAAAATCTTAGATTAATTGAAGGAAAGAAAGTTGTTTATTTTATATAGATTTCATAAAATCATTTTCTTATTATTGTTTTCTTTAATTGCATCTAGTAAATTAAAAGTAATTTATAATCAAAATAAAAATATTTTTACTATTTTATTTCGCTTTCACTTTATAGAAAATTTATTTCTATAAATCTTCCACTATGGGATCGATATCTGGGGTCTTTATTTAAAAACCCTATATTACTTGAAACGATACGTATACTTACGCAGTACTACTAGTGTGTAAAAATATTACTAAATTATATAATATTAATTTTATACACTAGGCGATATTTATAAATCGAGTCGAAAGCTTTTTGGCTATCTTTTGGAAGCAAACATTCTTTGCGTTAAGCTTGGCGGTCGAGTCGAGTTTTTGGTAGTGCGTTGCGGGAAGAAATCGAAAGGAAGAAAGAAATATAATAGTTAAATTTTAAATTTATTGCTTGTTTTATGCAAAGATTTGGTTCTGAAGGATTAATACCTTTAGATTCTGAATTGGAAAGAACAATTAGAAAAATTAAAAAGGGAAAACAAATTCAAAAAATTTCAAGAAATGGCTACTTTACAAAATCTGATTGAACTTAATGATCAAAATGTTTATAAACCATTAAGGGATTATGCTTAACCCTACGAGTTGATGAACTTCGTAGTAGTATTCGAATACCATCGTAGATGCTTAATTCTTTTGAACTTAAACGATCTATTATTCAAATGGTGCAAAACAATCAATTTGGTGGATCACCAAATGAGGATCCAAATTTACATCTTGTTAGTTTTTTAGAACTTTGTGCTACCCTTAAATATAACAATGTTTCTGATGATGCTATTACACTTAGACTCTTTCCTTTTTCTTTAATAGATAAAGCAAAGATGTGGTTAAACTCATTAGCGACTGGTTCTATTAAAACTTGGGCTGAAATGACACAAAAATTCCTTGCTAAATATTTTTCTTCTTCTAAAACTGCTAAATTAAGAAATGATATTACTTCATTTAGTCAATTTGACGCGGAGACAATATATGAAACTTGGGAAAGATTTAAAGAACTATTAAGAAAATGTCCTCATCATGCTTTACTCGATTGGTTTATTATTCAAACATTTTATAATGGATTAATTGGATCTTTAAAATCAATTATTGATGCTTCTTCATTGGAGGTTCTTTAATGTCTAAATCATTTGAAGAAGCTTACACTTTAATTAAAGAAATGGCTAATAAGAAATTTCAATGACCTTCCGAAAGGATTAACCACTAAAAGATGGTCGATATCAAGATAATGAAGCATTTTCTATCTTAGCTTCACAAGTTGCAGCAATGTCTAAGAAATTAGATAATTTTGCAATTAATATTTCGCATAATAACTCTGCTAATATTGAAGATCCTCAAACTATTAAAACTTTACAAACTATTGCAAGTAAAAATAATCCTTATTGAAATTATTATAATCCTGGGTGGAAAAATCATCCTAATTTTAACTGGAATTGTTCACAACAACAATGGGGTAATAATCAATCTCATCCCACTGGAAATTGGAATAATCAAGTTAATTCAAATTATAAACCTCCTGGATTTAATAATCGACGAGAAAAGTTATCGATAGAAAAATTAATTATGCGAATGAATAATCGATTACAAAATCAAAATACGGTTATTCGTAATATTGAAAATCAAATGGGACAAATTCGCTACTTTAATTAATAACGGACTTGTATGAACACTTCCTAGTAATGTTGAAATCAATCCAAAGAAAACCGAAAAATAACATGAACAAGTTAAAGGCAGTGCGACTTAGAAGTGGAAAGGAATTAAAAGAAAGATTGCATAATGAAATTGAAAAAGAGATTGAGGTTGAAGAGATTGAAAAACCTAAAGAAACTCTCTCTCTGATCGAGATCGATCATTATACTCGTTAATGTGGAAGTTGAAAAACCACCACCACCTTTTCCTCAAAGACTTAAACAACGAAACTTGATCATCGATTTTCTAAGTTCTTTAAAATTTTTAAGAAACTTACTATTAACATACCTTTTCTTGAAGCTTTGGAACAAATGCCAACTTACGCAAAATTTATGAAGGATATTTTAAGCAAAAAACGAAAATTTGAAGCTTTTGAAACTCGTTGCATTAAGTGAAGAATGTAGTGCAATAATTCAAAAGAAATTACTCGAAAGCTTAAGGATCATAGAAGTTTCACTATACCTGTGCTTATTGGAGAAAAATTTTGCGGAAAAGCTTTATGTGATTTAGGAGCAAGTATTAATCTCATGCAATTTTCTATCTTTCGAAGATTGGATTTAGGAGATATTACTCCCACCAATGTAACCCTTCAGTTAGCTGATAGATCTATCACTTATCCTAAAGGAGTTATAGAGGATGTCCTTGTTAAAGTGGATAAATTTATCTTCCCTGTAGATTTCATAGTCCTTGATATGACAGAAGATAAAGAGTTACCTATTATTTTAGGAAGACCTTTTCTAGCTACCGGGCGAGCTATGATTGATGTGCAAAAAGGAGAATTAATCATGAGAGTCAATGATCGAAATTAAATTCGATGTTCTTAAATCGATGAAGTACACGATAAAGAGAAATGTTATCGAATGGATATAATTGATTATTTAATTGAAAAACATTATCAAGAAAAATGTAAAGTTATTTCTAAAGAAAAATTTGAATTTTTAACTGATGAAGATGAAATAGTAGAAGAAGAAGAGACTCATTTTATTAAAGATAATTGGAAAACTTTAGACATAACTCAAAATGATATACTTTTACCCTCAATTAAAAAAGCACACGAACTTGGAATTAAAAATGTTACTTCCCATTTAAAATATGCGTTTCTTGGAAATTCGTTAACTTTACTGTTATTATTTCTTACGAACTGAGTAAAGATCGAAGAAAAATTACTTAGGTGTGTTAAAGAATTATAAGAAAGCTTTTGGTTGGACTTATTGCGATATAAGAGGAATAAGCCCTTCCATTTGCATGCATAGAATTTTAATGAAAGAAAATTTTAAACCTACTTATAGAATCGCAAAGAAGATTAAATCCTATTATGAAAGAGGTTGTTAAAAAAGAAATTACTAAGTGGTTAGATGCGATATTATTTATCCTATTTCGGATAGTCGATGGGTAAGTCCTATTCGTTGTATTCCGAAAGGAGGTGTAAGCTGTCATTTTTAATGATAAAAATGAACTTATTCCTACAAGACAAGTTACTTGGATGGCGAATTTGTATTGACTATAGGAAACTAAATAAAGCCACTAGAAAGGATCATTTTCCTTTACCTTTCTTGGATCGAATGCTCGATAAATTAAGTTGGACACTCATATTTACGTTTTACGGATGGATATTACGGTTATCATCAATTACTTATTGCTTAGAGGACCAATAAAAGACAACATTTACAAGTCCTTATGGAACATTTGCTTTTAGAAGAATGTCTTTTGGTTTATGTAATGCACTCGCAACTTTTTAAAGATGTATGATGTCAATATTTTGTGATTTGATTGATAAAGGAATTGAAATATTCACGGACGATTTTTCAGTCTTTGGAACTTCTTTTGAATCTTGTTTGGAAAACATAGCCAAAGTTTTGAAAAGCTGCGAAGAAACAAATTTAGTTCTTAACTGGGAAAAATGTCAATTCATGGTCACAAAAGACATTGTACTTGGACACAAACTATCACAGAAAGGGATAGAAGTAGATCAAGCAAAAGTGAAAATTATTGCTGAATTGCAACCACTTACTATCTTATCGATGTGAGAAGTTTTCTAGGTCATGCTTGGATTTTATAGAAGATATATAAAGGATTTTTCTAAAATTGCTAAACCTCTTTGTCATTTATTAGAAAAAGATGCACAATTTGAATTTAATGAAGAATTTATTAATGCTTTTAATATTCTAAAAGAAAAATTAATAATCGCACCTTTCATTGTTGCACACTGTCCGGAATAAATCTTTTGAATTAATGTGTGATGCAAGTGATTTTGCAATTGGAGTCTGTATTAGGACAAAAATATGAGAAAGTTTTCAAAGTTGTATATTATGCTAGTATAACTCTCACTGAAACACATTTTAATTTGAATAAAGCAGGAGAAAAAAGATTATTGCAACTAAATGAGATGGAAGAAATTAGAAACGAATCGTATGAAAATGCGAGAATTTATAAATAGAAAATGAAGATGTTGCATGAAAAGAAAATTTCAGGAAAATTTTTTGAGCATGGACAAAAAGTTTTACTGTTTAATTCTCGTTTAAGACTTTTTCCTGGAAAATTAAGATCTAAATGGATTGGATCTTATTTTGTTGAGAAAGTATACCATTATGGAGCTATGGATATTAAAGATCCAAAAACTGGAAAAATTTTTAAAGTAAACGGATTAAGATTGAAGCCTTATTTGGGAGATATTAAGAAGATTTATAAAGATGCTTATGAATTGAGTCAACCTGATTAAAGATTTACTTAAGTCGGGCTGACGACGTTAAACCAAGCGCTTTGTGGGAGGCAACCCATAATTATCTTGTGTTTTTGTGTTTTAATGTAAGGTTATGTCTCGATCTTGATTAATTTTATATTACTTTAGAAAAATTTGATGCTCGTAAGTCTTGGTTGACTTAGGCTGAAAATTATTTTGAGGTATTGAGATTTAAAAATAGGATCACTCTATTTTAAATATGAGTAAAAAGGAGATCAAGTTCACCTTCATTATGATAGTTTACAATGTAAGTTATCGAGTCTAAATTACTCTTACCAGTATAATTTACCTATCTTGGAGAACGAAATTTTGAAAATTTGACGATTAGGCGAAATGGAGTTGAACATAGTTCTGGCGCCTAGGCGCCGAATTCTAGGCGCCAGAATTCGGCGCCTAAGCGCTAGAATCAACTATGTATCAATAGGTCTGGCGCCTAGGCGCCAGATTCGGTGCCTAACGCCACGATTGCTTGGGTCGTGCAAAACCGAAAATTTTCGGTTTTCACACGATTTTCCCCTTTAAATCGACCCATCTTCTTCCACTAACCATCAAACAATCAAAATTACGTCCCTTACATTTCATTCTTGAGATATTTAAGAAATTTTGAAGAAATGGAAAGGAGAAATCATGGAGAAGTGGCTAGGGACAAGGTCTCGAGGATCCTCAACCCTACTTCGATGGTTTCATCGTTTGTATGTTTAGAGAAAATTTCTAGTCGTTTGGATAAGTTTGAAGAAGATTTTAAAAGGATTGGAGATCACCTTCATGAGATGTTTCATCGAGTTGAACATCTAGAATGGCGAAATGAAACTTCGATTTGATCATATTGCGTCTTATCAAGATGCTCGAAGTTGAAATGTATGCGAAGAACAAGTGGATTGATGAAAAGACGGCTACGGATTTCCCAAGAGCGTTAGTATTCTTTCCAAGTGGAATACACAATTTCCCTTATGAAGATTAGAATATTCTGGTAAAGAGATAGTTATTATGCTTTGTTGAGTCGTTGTATCGGTTTAAAAAATCAATTGTGTTTGTTAGTATATTTGCTTTCATGTTCAATGTGTGTTGTATTTGCTTTGAAATTGTTATGATTGAGTGTGTATTAGGAACTTGAATCAAATGTAGCACTTATCTGGAATGTATTGAGTTAAAATTGAAGATTTTAAATGGAAATTAGTGAGTTTGATTGAAAACCTTATGTTTGATTGGTGGATTCAATATTTAATTTTTATAAATTTTTGAAAAATGTTGTGGAAGTTAGAAACTGAAGCTCTACTCTGATATGAGTAATTGGAAGTTGAATTTATGAATTTTGGTGGTAAAATAAATTAAAATTTTTTTTTTTTGTGAAAGGCGAGTCTGGCGCCTAGGCGCCATAATTCGGCGCCTAAGCGACAGTTCGGCATGTACCCGAAAATTTACTTAAATAAACCCCAAAAGCCATTTTTGACGCCTAAGCTTCATCTTCTTCCCCATTTTCGAGAAAATACATCCTCTAGATCTATTTTGAGGTCAAAACATCAAGGATTTGAGCGCGAAACCACTCGATTTCTTCGTCTCAAGGCCAGATCTACACTTTAAACCATTTATTTTCGATTTTCACCATAGATTTCCCTAAGTTTTGCTAAGAACCGAATATTTGGAAAAAATATTCGATTTTTAGTAATTTCTTTAGATTTTTAAACTGATTTTAAGTTTTATAAACTTAAAAAGAGTTTAAATCTTTGATTCCTAAATTAGTTCTTGTTTTCTATCACGTTTAGATAACTCCAAAATCTAAGCGCGGGAAAGGACGAGAAAATTTTGATAGCAGCAAATTTCCAATCGCGGTTCACGCATTTTCGCTTCCACGAACTTGCGTCGTCGAGAAAGTTCATCTCGGAACGAAGTTTTTATCATCCCGGGAGTTGATCGAAAACATCTTATCGTTGCGCACAACCTGGCAACAATTTTGTTACTTTATCTGCTTATTGTTGTTATCCCGATTGTTCGAGAATTTTATGCAAATTTTCTGGATGTCGAGGATTATGAAGTCTTTGTCAGAAATATCGGAGTAAGATTTAGTCCAGAAAGAATCAACATATTATTTGGCCTGCCACCGACTATTGAGTGCTATGATTTTGGATTATCAACATCTGAGGGAGATTTGGACATGATTATTGCTTATCTGACTAACGGTACTTGATCTTGGAAGATCAGGAACGGAAAGAGGGTAAACTTCAAATCCTGTGAATTAAAAGGTGTATCTAAAGCATGACACTATTTTATTTCTGCAAGATTGTTACCTTCCAACCACCTGAGTGAAGTGACTAGAGATCGAGCGATCTTAAATTACTGCATTCAGGAGAGGAAACCTATTGATGTCGGGAGCATTATTTATGATTCTGTGGAGTCTACTGCGAGATCCAGCATTTCTGTTGGATTGGGATTTCCATCTTTGATCTATTAAATATGTGTTAGTAATGGAGTCACTGTTGATATTTCTGAGGAGAAGGCGAAGTCTACTAAGCCGATTGGGCGGGAGAGTGTTAGTATCCATGATCGTCTTCGAGGGAAGAGATCGACCGCTCCTTCTACTTCTGCACATACTTCGGTGTAGACCTTCACTTCTAGACCCTCTACTTCGACGAGCCAGCCATCGATTTACGGGAATTAATGCATGATCGGTTTTTAGAGCAACGAGCGAGGAGTTATTTCAAACTCATTGCAAAATTGATACTATTGATAGAAAACTAGATCATTTATGCGATTATACCCGAGAGGAAGAGTAATTATGATGCTGAGTATGATGAAGCCACTAGTCGAATTTACGAAGGGTGAACATGATGTTAGTTTTCCTACTTTTCCTAGATTCACACCATTTGTTGATCCTAAGGACGTAGAATTTTCCTTTGGTGATGAAGATGATGATGAGGCTACAGCTAGTGATTAGTTGTTATCGATTTCTTTGATGTGTTACTCTGTTAGTTTGTTTTATTTGGATTGTTTGTTAGTTTTGTATTTGATGTATGTTGACTGTTTAGTATTAAGATTCTGTTGTATTGAGATTGAATTTAGAATTAGTTTATATGTTGTTTTAGTTTAATGTTTAGTACTTAATTATTTTGCTCTGTTTTAATTCTGTTTCAAATTTAATATCATCATAAAATTAGCCTGCTTACTTTTCTATATACATGCTTCAATTATTCATAAAAGCATGATTAGAAGTTAATTTTTCTTTTTAAGATTGTTTTTACATAATTACTAAAAATACTTACGATTTTTTTTCTCTCATACTTTCAAATTATCATAGTATACTGACTAATCCTATCTTTGGATTACGAATGTACACGGCTAAATTTGGGAGGATACTTGACTGCCACTTCGAGCTTCCACATTCCCCTACACTGCGGGCTAACATCTACACTTCGGGTCTCGAAGCAATAGGACCAAATTGAATATTTTAGTCTGTCACACTAAAATGCCCAATTCTACATCCAATAAATAATATTTCCCTATTTATTTGCATCCTCCTTCCAAGGCTTTTTACTTCCCTGAATATTGGATGTAATCTTTACTATAGTTGATAATTCGACATATTTTAACAAATCGATGGGCGGATTGAAAAGTAAATTAAGTTTTAAGTAAAAATTATCACAATTTATTTTAATATATTAGAGCTCTTCTATTTAATTTCATCAATTCACATAATTTCATAAACAATGAGAAAGACTAAGAAAACTACTCGGAATGCATGGAATTAAACAAAGCAAGAATTTCATTTAAAATTAACAACGATAAACAAAGATACTTATCTCGATTTCCTCCCAGCGGACTCATCGAAGTTCCTTTGACTTTTCCTTCTAGTACAACACACTTCTAAACTCACTAATTACACTTACTAAAACTCTTAAAATAGACACCAAGTAGACACTAAGACTCTCTAAAATAGACACACAGTAGACACACAACATACTAAAATTTGTCCTCTATTTATAGAGGTAGACAAAGGTCCAAGGGGTGCTTAAACACCTCTTGAAAAGCATCAGGGTTCGATGTATCGGCATTTTGAACGGTCTCGCCGTCGGCGAGAAATGACCTCGCCGTCGGCGGGGCTTCTAGAAGGTCTCCAAACCGCGCGATCTCGCCATCGGCGGGCTCGGGCTCACTGTCGGCGAGGTAGTTGCAAATCCTTCAAAAATTCTCCTCATGATCTCGCCGTCGGTGGGCTCGATCTCGCCGTCAACGACTTAGTTCATTTTGCATGAATTTCTTTCTTTTTTTGATCCAAATTCGCTCCATTTCATGCTTTTTGCTTTCATCACTTATAAATCTTCATTTCTGCAATAAAATAAAGAAATTACCTTTATTTAAAGTGCAATTTCAAAAAAAATGGGTATGAATTTCTTAATATATTTTCTTGTGATCAAAATCCCTCAAACTTAATTATTGCTTGTCCTCAAGTAATTTTAGTACTAAATAAAAATAATGATTTCTGAAATAGATTTTTTCGATTCGGATATACTATGAATTAAATTTAAATAATACTATAGTAAAGTTAAATAAAAATATTTTTAAGTAATTAAATTAACTTTATAGATATAAAATTATTTAGTTATTAGATCTAAGATTTCTAGCTCGCTATTTATTTCAGGAAAGACTATATTAAAAAGAGTAATTTACTTAAGATATTTAGATGATAGGAAGTTCGAAAACATTATTTAGTAAAATACTTATCCATATATATAAGTTTAGAAATATATTTGAGTTTTACCCTTTAGGTTGATTCCATTAAGCCGATTTTTGATAAGGCATCTCCTCAAGCTTCTCCTCACTTATATTTATTTATTTTTTTTTTCGAGTGAGGATTACTATATGCTAGACTGATCTGTTAATAATTTTGAACTTCGACTTTCTCTTCCTAAATTTGAAACTTAAAATATTTCTTTGCTTATAAGTATTTCATAGCCTTTACTTCAATGAGTTTCAATCTCTTCTTTTTCATCTAAATACTTAAGAATTTCAATTTTAGAATATAGTTTCCCTTACTTTAAATAGTTTACTATATTCTTATATATTTTAACCAAATATCTTATTCTATTAAATAATTGAATTACTATAAACATTTTATTTAACTTTCTATAATAATTAAATAAAGTAATTCATGTTTATTGAATTGAAAAATTACTTATAGAAAAATCATTTGATAATAATTTTTGAAAATAGAAATTGAGAACAATTTAATAATTAAATTTGTATTTTTCCTCCCCAAACATAAATTTTTCTATCTATTTCTAAATGGTGAAAAGGAAAATATACAATGAATCTACATCATACCTTTGAGCTTTAGGTATTTCTTTTCCTCTGAAATTTTTGCGAGGCTTTTTCATTATTTAAAGAACTCGTCTTGTTAGTATTCTTACTATATATAGTATTTAAAAGAAAGTGCTTTGGGATAAGAAATTTTTAATAAGTATAAAACACAACAAATGAAAACTTAATCTATTACTACACATACAATCAACTAACCTACTTTAAACATATTAAAACAATCTAAACATATTAAAAGTTCATAACTTATAAAAACTTAAACAACACATTAAAGAAAAGCTAACATCCTATCTAAAAGAAAAATTGCAAACTAACTTAACACACATAAAAAGTCTAACATTACAGCATAAGCAAACACACAAACACACCAAATCCACAGTCCACAGAAAGTACAAAATATTTACACACAGAACAATAAAGTTTTCAAAATAACAATTAATCTAAACAAACTAAACAAAGTCTACTAATCTTCCGCATCAAAATCCCGAGCTATATCATCTCCACGATCTCCAGGTGAGAAGGTCGAGCGAGTCGATCTCGTGTGTAGCGGGGGCACTCGGAAAGACAACATCTAACTCACCACTCCTATATCGACGTTCGGCCTCATAATATGCGATTTCATACTGCGAATGCCGGCTGGAGATATTCACTATCATAATCATGTCTTCTTTCCATGCCATCGATCCTGTGGTCCATATGCTCAAATTTTCTTTCCATATTCTCTCCAAATTGTTCAAAACTCTTTCTACTTAGGGTCGGCTCATTCATCGGATCTTGAAGGGTAGGAGTGGTGTGCGAGGGGTTCATAACTAGTAGAGGGTATATCTCTACTTGAAGAAGGTACATAGTCCCTTGTCCCAGAACTCCATCATTCGTGGGATTCATATTTCTTAATATTAGCCAGAGTAATGGGTTTCATAGGCTCAACCCATTCCTCATCATCTCTTGTCTTTACCCAGATAATTGGCAGAGTGCATAGATAAGACCAGGATGTCCTAGTCCTCCTCCACTTTCACTTCTTGAGGTGACTAATATATTCTTATAAATTACACTTCCCACATTAATACTTTTTGGTTACGAATACGAAATTCGGAAGCTGCTACTATCTCTTGTTACCTCACTATGGTGGTAAGTAGGTAACAAAGTAGAACAAATAAAATAGTGTCAGGCTTTTGAAGTTACATTTAACATAGAAAGAGGAAAATTTACCATTTCCCGCTGCTTGATCTTCCATACGCCTTTCCCATCAATGAGAAAGTCGATCACCTCTTCCAGTGGTCCTTCCATCGTCCCAAAAGTCTCATACTCTCTAAGATGCAGATCACGAACTTCATAGAACAAGTTTATCCTTGCAGCATTAAATTCTACCAAAAATTCTCGGACCTTGATTGGTGCATCATCAATTGTAGTCAAATTAGCATAGAACTCCTTAACTACCTCCACGAGTGCTTCGCGTATGAAACATAGCAAAAATTCTCCCATCCTCGTTCCTTTATTACTCACTCCACCTCTCCTCCTGGATTCTTAAAAACTCGATCTTGAATGCATTTTCTTGATTGAATGTTATGAAAATATCTTGATTGTGCTTTTGCATTCACAAATAGGGTTTCGTCGTAATCCAACCGTCGCTTTTGTCGTGGAGCCATTTTCGATCTGAGAAATTTGCAAAAAAATCGTAACTAAACTCCCAAATATTACTAAGAAGGCTTCCTATAACATCTAAAATCCATTTAAATCGATCTCCATGAATTTCTTCCAAGTATTTTCTCCACATTTTGAATTTTTTCAAAATTTCCCAATGTAGAAGAAATCCATGGTGAAAATCAAAAATTTTTGCATAGGAGTGAAGCTCTTACCAAGGGAAGATGAAATCTGGTGTCAAAAAGTGTTGAAATCGCCTCAAATCCAAGATTTTACAAGCCCTAGGTAGGTTTTTTCGAAGTTTTGAGGAAGGGGATGATGAATAGTGTCGGTTGACTGGTCAAATATAAGACTTTTCGAGATCTCGATGTCGGCGAGATTTTTCTCACCGTCGGCGAGCTAATTAATTTGACAGAGGCAAAAGTTTCAGGAAAAATCATCCGTCAGCGAGATCGTTCTCGCTGTCAGCGGGATTTCCCTCGCTGTCGACGGGATAATTCTCGCCGTCGGCGAGATCCCAAAATTTTAAATTTTTGAAATTCGTCAATCATTTTCAACCTCGATTTGTCCTTAATCAATCTTCCGATCACTTAATTTAATAATTTAGTATGAAGATTAGATACTTATACTCACAAAAAGTTCACACAACACAAACAAGATAACTTTATATATGAAATCCATGAGACTTACAAACTTCGCACTAACAACTAACGAGCATACTTAACTTAAATGTCCAAATCCATAATACTCGGCATCGCAATCCAAACCACTATACACTAAATGCTTGAGACATAACAAATACATATAATTTCATCAAATACGAGATGATCGAATTTAAAGTTTAAATCATAGTAAAACCTAAATCCAAATCAACACAAATATACACACAAATATAACATAAGATAGAAATCTTTACTACTCCTCGATATATCGAACTAACATCCTCTACGATATTCTCGATGTGACACGGGTGCACAAATAGATTGTAGAAAGGCACGAAAGGGAATTTTGCGATAGATTCTTCATCGATCCGCCCTTTACGTCTCGGTAAATGAATAAAGCCGGCCTCCGGATGTCCGAGTATGATCAAAGTGCTCCTTCTTCCTCCGATCGATGTGATCGAACATATCGGAGATATTATCGATGGAATTCATCACGTTTTGCAATTCTTTCTCTAATCCTTTAATCTTTTTCAGAATGAAATTTGTTTTATTAGTAAGGGGCCTTGCTAAAGGATTGTTCTGTGATGCTCTGTCAGAAATAATGGTAATCTCATCATTGTTATCCAAAGTTGGAAACATATCAGTAGGATCGAGTGGTTTCCATGGCAAAAGTACCTTTTCCCAAGCCTCATAAGAAACTTGGTACTGACTGCATAAAACAAATATAGTCGATGGGTGTCCAAGTCCATGAGCTGACCCATGCACAATTAATCCCAATGCAGATTTTACTATAATTGATCCAACATTGATAGGTAGTCCAATATGAATACAGTAATTTAATATAGCGCATTCCTTTGAAACCTTATTTACCCTCATAGTGGGTAATAATTTTGATAAGATAAAGAAATTCCAATGCTTCGAGACAGGGTTAAGAAGTGATGCAGAAAAACTGACATGCTCGTCTTCGCGCGACTCCCGATCATCGGGTTCGTCGGTCGGTATCTATAAATCTCGTTCATATTGTATCTTGAAGGAACAAAGTTTGAATAATGACAGACAGGGGTATTCTCTATAGAAATAATTTATTTACCCTTGAAGAAGTAAATGTTACCCATCTTCCTCTGACGTAGACACTTCCATTATTGATCACATGTAGATTAGAGTAAAACTCTTTAACTACAGGAATAACTACAACGGATGTCGTATAGCAAAATACCTCCCAATGCCACTGCGCGATCATTTCTTCAATTTTTGTGGTGGAGTTTTCTACTCCTTTGTTGACAAATCCCCTCTCTTTAATAAGTAGCTTCTTCATCAAAACTTTGTTGAAAATACGCTGCGCCTTCGAACTGACGAATTTTCTTCGGTTGAAAACTCCAGTTTTTGTGGTTTCTAAGAGTTTGGTGGCCATTTCGGATTGAAAGGATTGGTCTCTAATCATTTCTTAGGAAGAAAACAGTGTAAAAATGAATTTGGGATGGTTTTCTACAAAGAAATGGCTTTAGAACCGTCCAAAACCGCACAAAAAAACTTATGAAACCAATTTTTCAACTGCTTCGCCGTCCGAGGGAAGTTTCTCGCCGTCGGCGAGCTGGTTATAAAACTGATTTAAAATATGGCACGCGATCTCGCTATTGGCGGGCAGTTTCTTGCCGTCGGCGAGCTTGTTAATAAACTGAAATGTAATTAGGCGCCTATTTCGCTGTCGGCGAGAATCGACCTCGCCGTCGGCGAGAATCGACCTCGTCGTCGGCGAGATTTCGTAAAATTGCCCAATTTTGCTCTGGTCCAAATATTTTCTGATCTCATCATATAGGTTCAAATTTGTGATGATTCTAATAAAAAAATTGAGTAGTAAGATTTGTTTTAATAATACAGACTCACTAATTTGTATATAATTAAAATAAAGGACTACTATGAGTTGCCTCCCAGAAAGCGTTTGGTTTAACGTCGTCAGCCCGACCTAATTTCAGTTAGTAATCGAGTCGATTAAGCATTAAAACCTCTTTAAAATTTGGTCTTCTACCTTCGAAATATGGTTTTAATCTATGTCCGTTTACCTTAAATCTATGTCCTGTTTTTGGATCTTCGATTTCTATAGTTCCATATGAAAATATTTGAGTTATAGTGAAAGGTCCTAACCATCGAGATTTCAATTTCCCGGGAAATAATTTCAATCTAGTATTATATAGCAAAACTTCTTGTCACGGTTCAAAATTTCTCCGATTAATCTTCCGATCATGCCATAATTTCATTCTTTCTTTATAAATCCTATCATTATCATATGATTCATTCCTTAATTCTTCTAATTCATTTAATTGCAACAATCTCTTTTCACCGAAGCTTCTTTCATATTATAATTAAATTACGTAATTGCTCGATATGCTTTATGTTCTAATTCAACTGGTAAGTGGCAAGTTTTTCCATATATAAGCTCTGTAAGGAGTCATTCCAATCGGAGTTTTATAAGCGATCCTGTATGCCCATAATGCGGTTGTACTAGTCTTATAGACCGGTCCAATCTATTAGGGTTTACAGACTTTTCTAAAATACGCTTAATTTCTCGATTAGAAACTTCTGCTAATCCACTAGTTTGTGGATGATAAGCAGTTGATATCTTATGAATAATATTATATTTTTCTACTAGTTTGTGAATATATTTGTTTCTAAAATGATTTCCTTCGTCAGTAATAATCACTCTCGGCATTCCAAATCTAGTAAAAATATTTTTCATTAAAAATTTTGAAACACTTTTAGCATCACACCTAGGTAAAGCTTGCGCTTCAATCCATTTGAAAACATAATCAACAACTACTAATATATATGAATTTCCAAATGAAGGAAGAAAAAGTCCCATTAAATCTAATCCCCAAACATAAAAAATTTCAACTTCTAATATAAAATTCAGAGGCATTTCATTTTTCCTTGATATATTTCCTACTCTTTGCCATTTATCGCAGGTTTTTATATATCTGTATACATCTCTAAATAGAGTAGGCCAGTAGAATCCAGATTGTAGAATTTTATACGCAGTTTTATCAGTCCCAAAATGTCCTCCAAAATCAGAATCATGGCATTTTTGAATAATTGGTTCAGTTTCTTCATAAGGCACTCATCTTCAAATAATTAAATCCTTACATTGCTTATATAAGTATGGTTCATCCCAAAAGTATGTTTTAGTATCATGAATGAATTTTTTCTGTTGTTGCAAAGTTAACATAGGTGGTAAAATGTCACTTACGATATAATTTACTATATCGGCATACCGAGGTATTTTCCACTCATTTATATTATAAAGTTGTTTATCGGGAAAAGCGTCCATAATTTCATTATTAGTATCATATAATTCATGATATTCTAATCTTGATAAATGATCGGCAATTTGATTATCGGTTCCCTTTTTGTTAATGATCTCAAAATCAAATTCTTGCATTAATAATATCCATCTAATTAATCTTGGTTTAGAATCTTTCTTTTGCATTAAATACTTTATAGCGAGTGATCGAGTATGCACTGATACGTTTTGTTCCTATTAGATAATGCCGAAATTTATTAAAAGCATATACAACTGCTAATAATTCTCTTTCGATAGCTTGTATAATTTATTTCGGCATTATTTAGAGTTTTAATAGCATAATATTCAACTTTAAAAATCTTATCATATCTTTGCCCAAGAACTGCTCCTATAACATAATCACTAGCATCACACATATGCTCAAATGGTTTCTCCCAATTAGGTGAAACTATTATAGGTGCTGTAATTAATTTATCTTTTAATAATTTGAAAGCATTCGAGCATTTAGTTGTAAATTCAAATTTCTTGTCATTTTCAAGAAGTTGGCATAGAGGTTTAGTAATTTTTGAAAAATCTTTTCTATAACGTCTGTAGAATCCAGCATGTCCAAGAAAACTTCTTACCCCTTTCACCGTAGTTGGAGCTATAACTTGAATTTTTGTAGGGTCTACTTCCAAGCCCTTTTCCGAAATTTTATGCCCTAATACGATACGCTCGCGACCATAAATTGACATTTCTCCCGATTAAGAACTAAATTAGTTTTTCTCGCATACTTCAAATACTTTTTCAAGATGATTTAATCATGTGTCAAATGATGTTCCAAATACAGAGAAATCATCCATAAATACTTCTATTCCATTATCAATTAACTTACTAAATATAGATATCATATATCTCTGGAATGTTCCAGGTGCATTACATAATCCAAAAGGCATCCTTCGAAAAGCGAAAGTTCCATAAGGACTAGTAAATGTAGTTTTCTCTTGATCCTCGAAGCGATTTGTATTTGATGATAACCGGTGTATCCATCTAAGAAACAAAAATACTTATGTTCGACTAATCTATCTAACATACGAGTGCAGAAATGGTAAAGGGAAGTGATTTTTCACAGTGGCTGCGTTTAATTTTCTATAATCAATACATATTCCCCATCCAGTAACTTATCTTATAGGGATAAGATCATTATTTTCATTAGCTTTTACGGTCACTCTTTTCTTAGGCACACAGTGAATTGGGCTTACTCAAGCACTGTCAGAAATAGGATATATAATACCATTATCTAACCATTTAAAATTTCTTTCTTGACTACTTCTTTCATTATCGGGTTTAATCTCCTTTAGGGATCTACCTTAGGCTTATGTTCATTATCTAAAATAATTCTGTGCATACAGATTGAATGACTAATTCCTTTAATATCTGCTAAAGTCCAACAAAAAATTTTCTTATATTTTTTTAAGGTATCTAAAAGTTTTTGTTCTTGAGATTCATTTAATTCAGATGAAATAATAACTGGTAGAGTTGAAGAATTACCTAAGTAAGCATATTTCAAATGATTAGGTAACATTTTTAACTCGAGTTCGGGAGGTTTAATAATCGATGGAACTATATTTTTTTCGGTGTTTTACGTATTATCCAAAAATTCAAATTTCTCTTGAATATAATCTAGTTCTTCATTTATATCAACTTTTTCGATTAATTCGGTATTTTCTTTTTCTAATTTTTCTTCATAATATTCCTTAAAATGTTCTTTTTGTAAATGATCGAGTACTTCCATTCGAAAACACTCATCATCTTTTTCTAGCACGGGATATTTCATTGATTTAGCGATATTAAAAGTAACTTTTTGGTCATTTACTCTCATAGTTAATTCTCCTTTCTGAACATCAATCATAGCTTTCCCAGTGGCTAAAAATGTCTTCCTAAGATGATAGGAATTTTTTTATCTTCTTCCATATCTAAACAATAAAATCTACAGGGAAGATAAATTTATCCACCTTTACTAAAACATCTTCAATAACTCCCTTAGGATATGTAACGAACGATCGGCTAAGCGAAGGGTTACTTGAAGTAGGTGAAATTTCTCTCAATCCTAATATCTTAAAAATTGATAGAGGCATTAGATTGATGCTTGCTCCTGAAGTCGCACAACGCTTTTCCATATAATTTTTCTCCGATAGCGCGGGGTATAGTGAAAATATCGGGATCTTTTAATTTTTCGGGAAGTTTTTTACGAATAATAGCACTACACTCTTCATTAAGTGTGACCGTTTCATTATCGGTAAATTTTCTTTTTTATTTAGTATATCTTTCATGAATTTTACATAGTTTGACATACGTGTTCTCGAGCTTCTACGAAAGGAATATTTATTGTTATATTCTTCGGAATTTGAGGAATTTAACAAGCTTGTTTATCTTTTTATGTTGATTTAGTCGTTGAGGAAATGGTGGTGGAGGTTTTTCAACAGAAATTTTCATTGGTATTAAAGGATTTTCTAAGTTTGGATCTTGTTGATTCTTTTTCTTTTCGATTTCCACTTCCTCTTTTTGACTTTCCAGTTCTTTCTGAATTCGAGGTTCTAATTCTTTTCCACTTCGTAATTGTATCGCTTTAATTTGTTCATTTCCTTTGTCTTTGGGATTTATTTCTACATTACTAGGAAATGTTCCAGTATCTATTATTAAGCGCGGTAGCGATATGTCGAAGTTGAGTTTCGATATTTTTAATAGTTTGTTCCTTGATTTTGTAATTGGTTTCCTTGTATTTGTAATTGATTTCCTTTATTTTGTAATTGATTTCCTTGATTTTGTAAATGTTGACCCATATTTAATATTAATTCTTCTATAGATAATTTCTTATCTTTAAATTGAGGGTTATTTTATTAAATCCAGAGTGGATAACTGAGGTTTATAATTAGAATTTCCTTGGTTAGAGGGATTTCCTAATGGTTGTGTTATGTTGTTCATCCATGGTTGATTAGTTGTATTATTATTCCAATTAAAATTAGGATGATTTTTCCATCCATGAGTATAATTATTCGCATAAGGATTATTGGGTCTATTATTAATAGCATTTATAGTTTCATAATGAGATTGGGATTCTATAAGTTGTCCAGATGAGTTTTCTTTTAATATAGTTGGAGAGTAATTGATCACTGAAAATTTTATTAAGAAATTCATACCTATTTTTGATGAAATTGCACTTTACAGAAAGGTATTTTCTTTATTTTGTTGCAGGAATGAAGAATTTAGGTGATAAAAGCAAAAATCATAAAAAGGAGCGGATTTGGAGCAAAAAGGAAGAAAATAATGCAATTTGTCTTGAGTCGCCGACGGCGAGGGTACGAGGAAGAAAATTCCGAAGGATTTATAAGCTCGTCTCGGCTGATAGCGAGCCCGAGCCCGCCGACGACGAGATAGCACGGTTCGAAGACCTTCACAGAAGCCTCGCCGACGGCGAGGTAGTTTGTCGCCGACGGCGAGCTAGTTCAAATGGCGCAGATACATTGAACACTGGACACTTTTGAAGGGATGCTTACACACCTCTTGGTCCTTTGCTCACCTCATATATAGAGGCCGAAATTCGACCTCGTTGTGTTTGTCGATTTGTGTCTTAAGAGTCTTTTATTTATGTGTGAGCGATCTTTAGAGTCTTAATTAGTGTAATTAGTGAGTCTTTAGTGAGTTAGTGAGTTTTTAGTGAGTCTTCGCATGCTTGGAAGGAAAAGTCGAAAGGACTATGAGAGTACTGCTGGGGATAAATCGAGATAAGTATTTGTATTTATTGTTTTTAACTTTAAATGAAATCCATGCTTAGTTTAGTTCCTATGCATTCTGAGTAGTTTATTAGTCTTTCTCCCTGTTATGAAATTAAGTGACTTGATGAACTTAAAACAGAAGTACTTTATATATATTAATAAATTATGATAATTTTTACTTAAAACTTAATTTACTTTCAAACTGGCCATTTGATTTGTTAAAATATGTTGAATATCGACTATAGTAAAAATTACATCGGATATTCGGGGAATTCAAAAGCCTTGGAAGGAAGGTGCAAATAAATAAGGAAATAATATCACTGGGCGTAGAATTGAGCATTTTAGTGTGAAAGACTAAAATATTCGATTCGGTCCTATTGTTTGAAGTCGAAGTGTAGATATTAGCCCTCGGGCGAGGGGAACGTGGGAGCTACGAAGTGGCGGTCGGTATCCTCCAAGCCTAGCGCAGATTCGGTAATCAAACATAGGATTAGTCGATATTCTTTACACCTGGACCAAAGGGTAAAGAATAGGAATGCTCCTATTTGTCACGATACCTTAAAATTATCTATTTAAATTCATCAATCACTTAAATTTCTAAACGAGGGAAAGATACTTTTTACGAATAGTTAAGACTTATTTAGCAATTAGTTTAATTTCTGCACTTTCAATACGTATTAATTTTCTACTTAGTTAAGTTACCTAATTAAAAAACTTAGTTTACTTTATTGCGCTTAAATTTAGAATTCCAAATTTTCGTATATTATTTTAAAATTATTATTATTATTATTTTAAAATTAGTTGTTATTTAATTTTCTATTTCCTGTGGGATCTATAACTGAGGACTCCACTAGAGCCTGTATTACTTGATACGATACGTATACTTGCGTATCATCCACAACATAAACAATTATAATTCTATACATATAATATAGCGGGGTCGAGTTTTTGGCGTCATTGCGATTAAATTAAAAATATCATAATATAAAATTGTGGGTCGAAGTTTTTGGCGCGTTGTCGGGGAAAGTAAGAAAAATTTACTTAGAGTAACGGACTTTTTAAAATAATCATAATAAATAAATTAATATCTATTCTAAAATTGTATGCGCAAATTTGGAAATGAAAATTTAATACCTTACGATTCCGAATTAGAGCGTACGATTAAAAGAATTAGAAAACAAAAGAAACAAATTATAAATTTAACACAAATGGCGAATATTCACGAAATTCAAAATATGAACCAACAAAGACCATTAAGAGATTATACCAACCCTACATCGGATGAAATTCATTTAATTATTCAAAACCACGATGTAGTCTGCTAATTCATTTGAACTTAAACTCGCGATTATCCAAATGGTACAAAACAATCGATTTAGTGGTTCACCTACTTGAAGATCATAACTTACATCTTGCTAGTTTTCTAGAACTTTGTGCTACTTTTAAATATCAAGGAGTATCCGACGATGCTTATAAGACTTAGACTTTTTCCTTTTTCATTAAGGGATAAGGCTAAAATGTGGTTGAATTTGTTAGCACTTTGGATCTATTAAAACTTGGGGGGAATTATCACAAAAATTTCTATCCAAATATTTTCCACCATCTAAAAGCTGCTAAGTTTAGAAATGATATAACTTCTTTTTGTCGATTAGATGGAGAATCAATATATGAAGCTTGGGAGAGATTTAAGGAACTTCTTAGGAAATGCCCACATCATGCGCTACCAGATTGAGTGATTATTCAAACCTTTTATAATGGATTAGTAGGATCTTTAAGATCGATCATCGATGCTTCTGCTTTGGAGGTTCATTATTGACTAAACCATTTGATGAAGCACTATGCACTAATCGAAGAAATGGCAACAAATAATTTCCAATGGCTCGTCGATAGAGTAAATCCGAAAAAGATACCCGGCATTCATGAAAACGATGCAATATCTATGTTAGCTTCTCAAATTGCTGCTATATCTAAGAAATTAGATCATTTTGGAATGAACTACTCTCCTACTTTGAAGAAAACTCATACGGACAAATCATAGAATCTCAATCTAATTATGATACTTTAAATGCTTATTAATAATAGAACTAATAACCCTTATTCAAACTATTATAATCCCGGTTGGAAAACTCATCCAAATTTTAATTGGAATAACACATCTAATCAACAATGGATGAATCAACCTAATCGAAGTAAATCCAAACTATAAACCTAATTACCCACTGGATTTAATAACAATAACCCTCGATTCAAAAGATAAGAAATTATCTATGGATGAATTAATATTGAATATGGGTCATCAACTACAAAATCAAGGAAATCAACTACAAATTCAAGGAAATCAATTACAAATTCAAGGAACATTTATTAAAAATATCGAAACTCAACTTGGACATATTACTTCTTGCGCTAAATAATAGAATACCTGGAACTTTTCCTAGTAATGTGGAAATAAATCCTAAAGATCAAGGAAAAGAACAAATTAAAGCAATACAACTAAGGAGTGGAAAAGAATTAGAACCTCAAATTCAAAAAGAACTTGAAAGCGAAAAGAGGAAGTGAAAATTGAAAAGGAAACACTTCAACAAGATTCGAACTTAGAACATCCTTTAATACCTATGAAAATTTACTGTTGAAAAACCTCCACCACCATTTCCTCAACGACTAGCTCAACATAAAAAAGATAAACAATTTGCTAAATTCCTTGAAATATTAAAGAAATTAACAATCAATATACCTTTTGTCGAAGCTTTAGATCGGATGCCAAATTATGTAAAATTTATGAAAGATATTCTAAATAAGAAAAGAAAATTCAACGATAATGAAACGGTCGCACTTAGTGAAGAGTGTAGTGCTTATTATTCAGAAGAAGCTTCTGAAAAATTGAAAGATACTTGGTAGTTTCACTATACCTGCGCTATAGGAGAAAAATTTTATGGAAAAGCTTTGTGTGACTTAGGAGCAAGCATCAATCTAATGCCTCTATCGATTTTTAAGAGATTAGGATTAGGAAAAATTACACCTACTTCAGTAACCCTTCAATTAGCTGATTGTTTGGTTACCTATCCTAAGGGAGTTATTGAAGATGTGTTAGTAAAAGTGGATAAATTTATCTTCCCAGTAGATTTTATTGTTTTAGATATGAAGGAAGATAAAGAAATTCCTATCATTTTAGGAAGACCATTTTTAGCTACTTGGAAAAGCTATGATTGATGTTCGAAAGGAGAATTAACTATGAGAGTAAATGACCAAAAAGTTACATTTAATATCACAAAATCGATGAAATATCTGCATTTAGAAAAAGATGATGAATGTTTTCGGATGGAAATACTTGAACATTTACAACAAGAACATTTTAAGGAATATTACGAAGATAAATTAGAAAAAGAAAACACCGAATTAATTGAAGATAATAATGAAGAACTAGATTATATTCGGGAAAGATTTAAATTTTTGGATAATACCGAAAACAACGACAAGAATATAGTTCCATCAATTATTAAACCTCTCGAACTTGAGCTAAAAATATTACCCGATCATTTGAAATATGCTTATTTAGGTAATTCTTCAACTTTACCGGTTATTATTTCATACGCATTAAACGAATCTCGAGAACAAAAACTTTTAGAAACTTTAAAAAAATATAAGAAAACTTTTGGTTGGACTTTAGCAGATATTAAAGGAATTAGTCCTTCGATCCGTATGCATAGAATTATTTTAGATGATGAACATAAACGTAAAGCGGATCCCCAAAGGAGATTAAACCCGATAATGAAAGAAGTAGTTAAGAAAGAAATTTTAAAATGGTTAGATAATGGTATTATATATATCCTATTTCGACGGTGCTTGGGTAAGCCCGATTCATCTGTGTTCTAAGAAGGGAGGAGTGACGCATCATCTGCCAATGAAAATAACGATCTTATTCCTATAAGACAAGTTGCTTGGTTGGCGTATATGTATTGATTATAGGAAATTAAATACCGCCACCGGGAAAGATCACTTCCCTTTACCATTTCTAGCTAGATGTTAGATAGATTAACCGGACATAAGTATTTTTGTTTTCTAGATGGATACACCGGTTATCATCAAATACAAATTGCTCACGAGGATCAAGAGAAAACTACATTTACTAGTCCTTATGGAACTTTTGCTTTTCGAAGAATGCCTTTTGGATTATGTAATGCACCAAGCAACATTCCGAGAGATGTATGATGTCTATATTTAGTAAGTTAATTGACAATGGAATAGAAGTATTTATGGATGATTTCTCTGTATTTGGTACATCATTTGACACATGCTTAACTCATCTTGAAAAAGTATTAGAAATATGTGAGAAAACAAATTTAGTTCTAAATTGGGAGAAATGTCGATTTATGGTTGCGGGCGGCATTGTATTAGGGCATAAAATTTCGGAAAAAGGCATGGAAGTGGACCTGCAAAAATTCAAGTTATAGCTAAATTACCACCTCCAACTACGGTAAAAGGGGTAAGAAGTTTTCTTGGACATGCTTTGGATTCTACGGACGCTATATAAAAGATTTTTCAAAAATTACTAAACCTACTATGCCAACTTCTCGAAAGGACAAGAAATTTGAATTTACAATCGAATGCTCGAATGCTTTTGAACTCTTAAAAGAAAAATTAATTACAACACTTATAATAGTTTCACCTAGCTAGGAGAAACCATTTGAGCTTATGTGTGATGCTAGTGATTATCTTGTAGGAGCGAGTTCTTGGGCAAAAATATGAAAAGATTTTTAAAGTTATATCTTATGCTAGTAAAACTCTAAATGATGCTTGAAATAAATTATACGATTACTGAAAGAGAATTATTAGCGGTAGTATATGGTTTTAATAAATTTAGACCTTATACGATTGGGACAAAATGTATCGTGCATACTGTTCATTCTGTTATCAAATATTTAATGCAAAAGAAAGATTCCGAACCAAGATTAATTAGATGGATGCTATTAATGCAAGAATTCGATTTTGAGATCGTTAATAAGAAAGGAGCTGATAATCGAATTGCGGATCATTTATCAAGATTAGAAAATCATGAATTATCGATATTGAAAATGAAATTTTAGACGAGTTTTCTCTGATGAACAACTATATAATATCGATGAGTGGAAAATACCATGGTATGCTTGATATAGTAAACTATATAGTTAGTAATATTTTACCACCTATGCTAACTTTGCAAAAATAGAAAAAATTCATCCATGATACGAAAACCTATTTTTGGGATGAACCATATTTATATAAGCGATGTAAGGATTTAATTATTAGAAGATGTGTACCTTATGAAGAAAGCTGAACCAATTATTCAAAAATGTCATGATTCGATTTTGGAGGACATTTTGGGATCGATAAAGCTGCTTATAAGATTCTACAATCTGGATTTCTTGCTCTACTCTATTTAGAGATGTATACGAGATATATTAAAACTTGCGATAAATGTCGAAGAGTAGGAAATATATCTAGAAGAAATGAAATGCCTCTGAATTTTATATTAGAAGTTGAAATTTTTGATGTTTGGGGATTAGATTTTATGGGACCTTTTATTCCTTCATTTGGAAACTCATATATATTAGTAAGTTGTTGATTATGTTTCCAAATGGATTGAGACTAAGCTTTACCTAGGTGTGATCTTAAGAGTGTTTCGAAATTTCGATGAAAAATATTTTTACTAGATTTGGAATGCGAGAGTGATTATCACTAACGGAGGAACTCATTTTAGAAATAAATACATTCACGAAACTAGTAGAAAAATACAATATTACTCATAAGATATCCACTGCTTATCATCCACGGACTAGCGGATTAGTCGAAGTATCTAATCGTGAGATTAAACGTATTTTAGAAAAATACAGTAAACCCGAATAAGTTAGATTGGTCCATTAGATTAGACAACTGTATTATGGGCTTATAGAATTGCTTATAAAACTCCGATTGGAATGACTCCTTACGAGCTTATATATGGAAAAACATGCACACTTACCAGTTGAATTAGAACATAAAGCATATTGGGCGATTAAAGAATTTAATTATAATATGAACGAAGCTGGTGAGACAAGATTGCTGCAATTAAATTAATTGGAAGAATTAAGAAATGAATCATATGATAATGATCAGATTTATAAAGAAAAGATGAAATTATTGTATGATCGGAAGATTAATCGAGAGAAATTTTGAACCGGGACGGGAAGTTTGTTATATAATACTAGATTGAAATTATTTCTGGAAAATTGAAGTCTCGATGGTTAGGACCTTTCACCATAACTCAAATATTATCATACGGAACTATAGAAATCGAAGATCCAAAAGCTGGACATAAATTTAAAGTTAATGGACATAGATTAAAACCATATTTCGAAGGTATAAGACCTAGCTATAAAGAGGTTTTAATGCTTAGTCGACACGATTAATAATTGAAATTAGGTCGAGTCGACGACGTTAAACCAAGCGTTTTATGGGAGGCGACCCATATTAGTTATCTATTTTTATTGTATCTTAATAATTAATCTATATTATTGAAACTTTACTTACTCGATTATTATTAAGAATCATCACATATTCGAACCATTATGATGAGAAAAGAAATTATTCGATTTAGAGCGAAATTAGACATTATTTTGGAATCTCGCCGACGGCGAGGTCGATACTCGCCGATAGCGAGGTTCGCGCCTAAATTAAATTTAGTTTTTATAACTGAGTCGCCGACGGCGAGAAACTTCTCGCCGACAGCGAGGAAGTTATAAAGATGAGTTATTTATAATTTGAATGCCGATTTGGACGGTTTCAATACCAATTCCTTTGTGAAAACCCATTCTTAAATCATTCAGATCCGCCTTCTTCACTAGAATTCATTCCATTCACCATAATGGCCTCCAAATTCTTAGATTCCTCTAATTGCAGGTGTTTAACCGGAGGAAATTTGTGAGTGCGGAAGCGCGACGGATCTTAACAAGGTTTTGGTAAAGAAAAGAGTTATCGAGAACGGGGATTTGTCGATCGAGGATTAGAGAATTCCACTACGAAGATAGAAGAAACGATCGCGCAGCGGCACTGAGAGGTATTTTGTTACACTACGTCTGCTATTGTTATTCCAGTTGTGAAAGAGTTCTACTCTAACTTACATGCGATCAACAATGGGAATGTCTACGTCCGAGGAGGATGGGTGACGTTTACTCCATCAAGAGTAAATGAATTATTCTCATGAAAACACCCGGTATGTCACTATTCAAATTTTGTACCGTCTCGATATAATATGAATGAGATATTTCGATATCCGGCGATGAACGGAAGATTGGGAAATGCGTGAAGACGGGTATGTTAGTTTCTCCGCATCACTTTTGAATCTCGTCTCAAAGCAACGGCACTTTTTCATCTCATCTAAATTGTTACCTACTTATGAGGGTAAACAAGGTTTCGAAGGAATGCTGCTATATTGAATTATTGTATTCAAAATGGATTGCCTATTGATGTTGGATCAATAATTGTTAAGTCCGCATTGGGTTTAATTGTGCATGGGTCGGTTCACGGACTAGGACACCCATCTACTATTTTTGCATTATGCGATCGGTACCGGGTTTCTTATGAAGCTTGGGAAAAGGTTCACGTTACCTTGGAAGCCGCTTGATCCTACGGATATGTTCCCTACTTTGGACGATAATGATGAAATTACATTTATCTGCGATGGAGCTTCACGGAATAATCCTATAGCAAGGCCTATTTCGGATAAAACGGAGTTACTTATGAAGAAAATTAAAGGAATGGAGAAAGAACGCTGAGAAAGTGAGAGATTCGATCGACAATATATACGATTTATTTGATCACATTGATTTGGAGGATGAAGGAACACTTTGATCATTCGGACACACGGAAGCTAGCTTTCTTTATTTGCGAGACGAAGGGTTGGATCACCGAAGAATGCTGCTCGGAGTTTCCCTTCGAGCCTTTCTATAACTTATTTGTGCATCATCGTCATATCGGAAATATCGGAGAAGATGAAGATTCGACATTGAAGAGTAGTAGTAAAGATTTTCATAGTATGTTTGTATTTATGTTATTTGATTTGATTTAGATTTTATTATGTGTGGAGTGATGATTTGAATATCTCGAAACTTAATTGAGATATGCGTCATAGTTTTGTATCGGCATTTAGTGTGTCGTGGATTGGTTTGCGATGCTTGATTAGTAGTAAGGATTGGAGAATTGAAGTTTGATTATAGAGTTTAAAATTATGTTAGTTTGTACATCTCATGGATTTCAATATTAAAGTTAATTTGTTGTGTTGTGTGAATTTGTTTGTGAATAAGTAGCTAATCTTCATATTAAATTAATAAATGATGTGATCGGAAATATAATATAAGGCAAATCAAGGACGAAAATGAGTGACGAATTTCGGAAATTAAATTTTTGGAATCTCGCCGACGGCGAGAAAATCCCGCCGACAGACGAGATCGATCTCGGCTGCGGCTTAGAGCAAAAATTTCTCGGCCGACGGCGGATTTTTCCCGAGAGTTTTTGGTTCGAAAAATATTAGCTCGCCGACGGCGAGTAAAATCTCGCCGACAACGAGTTCGCGAAAAACACTTTAATTGACCGGTCGAAAACACTATTCATCATCCCCAACCTCTCATTTTCGCAAAAACTACCACTAGGGCTCACGAAATTTCGGATTTAGAGGCGATTTCATCACTCAAAAACACCGGATTTCATCTTCTCTTGGTAAGTGCTTCACTCCTCATGCAATAATTTTTGATTTTTACCATGTATTTTCTCCACATTGAAAAATTTTGAAAAATCCTAAATGTGGAAGAATTACTCGGTAGAAATCCATAAAATTTGTTTTAATTTGATCTTAGATGTTGTAGGAAGCCTCCTTAGTAATATTAGGAAGTTTAGTGACGATTTTTGTGAATTTCATAGATCGATCGAAAAATGGCTCCAGTGACGAGAAAAGACGAGTAGATTACGATCTCGACCGATTTGTCGATGCACGAGCACAAAATCGGTATTTTCAAAACATTCAAGCAAGAAAGTGCATTGCGAATCGAGTTTTTAAGAATCCGGGAGGCGAAGTTGAGGGGATCATTAAAGAACGAGGTTGGGAGAATCTCCGCTACATCACCAATAAGTCATTGTGGAAGTAGTAAAGGAATTTTATTCTAACATTCGTTGTAGAGGACGCACTCAGGTAAAGGTACGTGGATTTATGGTTGACTTCGCGGCTAGCTAGAATTAACGCCTTCTATGAAGTTCGGGACGGTCCAAATGAGTACGAAACATTTGGAACTATGCAGGAACCTCCAGAAGATGTGATAAATTTTCTTACTCGACGGGATCGGAGTTTGGAAGATAAAGCGACGGGAAAGAGTGAATTTTCCTCTTTCTAAGTTAAATGCAAATTCTAAAGCATGGCACTATTTTATTTGTTCTACTTTGTTACCTACATACCACCACGGTGAGGTAACAAGGGATAGAAGCGATTACGAATTTACGTATTCGGAACAATAGAAGTATAAACATTGGAAGTGTCATCTATAGAAATATCTTAGCCACTGCCAGGAAATGAAAGTGGAGGGGATTGGGACATCCTCGGGTTGATTTATGCAATACGCAACTCTGCGGAGTTGAGGTAACGGATGATGAGGAGTGGATAGAACCCATGAACCCACTCACGGCGACCGATATTAAGAAATATGAGTCTCATGAAGGGTGGAGATCGGGAGTGAGAAGTTATTTCACTCGGTCAAGTAGAGATATACCCTCTACTAGCTATGAACCTCCCGAGCCTACCACCCCTACCCTACAAGATCCGATGAATGAGCCGACACCTTGCATAGGAGGAGTTTTGAGCGAGTTTGGAGAGACGATGGGAGAAGATTTGATCATTTTGATCAAAGGATTGATAATCTGGAGAAGAGACATGATTATGATAGTGAGTACCTGCAGAGACATTCAGAGTACGAGATAGCATATCATGAAGCTGAACGTCGCTACAGGAGTGGAGATTTAGATGTCATCTTTCCAGAGTGCCCGAGGTATACTCAGTATCATCCTGCTCAGTCTTCTCAGCCTACAGATTAAGGAGGGGATGATAATATAGTTTGGGACTTTATTTGTTTTGTTTGTTTGATGTTAAGTTATTTTGGAAACTTTTATATGTTTGTAATATTCAGTACTTTATGTTGTGAGACATTGGATGTTAGTTAGATTAATTTGCTTGAATTGTGATAATAGTTTAGTTATTGTTTTTTGTGTTAGTTAATTGCATTTGTTTTTATGTTAAATAGGATGTTAGTTTTCTTTAGTATGTTTTTATTTTATTTTGTATTGTTTTAAGTTTTTAAAATTGTTAATCCGGTAGTTCAATGTTTTTAATATGTTAGTAATTCATATGTGTAGTGTAGAGTTAATTTTAATTGTTGTATTTAATACTTATCTCGGATTTTATCCTTGCATTTTCTTTAAATTGTTATATATATATGGAGAATACTAACGAGTACGGGTTCGATGAAAAATGAAAAAGCCGCGAAAATTTCGAAGAAAAAGAAATACCTAAACTTCAAAGGTATGATTTATTTACTTTCCCTTTTTCATTATTTAGAGTAGATATAAAAATTTAAGTTTGGGGGGAGTAAAATACAAGTTTAGTTATTAACTTGTTCTCGAATTTCTATTTTTAAATTATTATAAAATGATTTTTATAGCAAATTTTTCAATTTAATTAATATGAATTATTTTATTTAATTATTATAAAAGGTTAAATGAAATATTTCTAGTGCTTTAATTAATTAAATAGAATAAAATATTTGGTTAAAGGGAATAAGAATATAGTAAACTATTTTTAGTAAGGAAAACTATATTCTAAAATTAAAATTCTTAAGTATTCAAGTGAAAAAGAAAAGATTGAAAATCAATGAAGTAAAAACTATGAAGTATATATAAGCTAAGAAATATTTCTAAGTTTCAAATTTAGGAAGATGAAAATGAAGTTCAAAACTATTAACAGGCTCTCAAGATATAGTAATCCTCATTAAAAAAAAAAAAGAAAAAGAAAAAGAAAAAGAAAAAGAAAAAGAAAAATGAGGAGAAGCTTGAGGAGATGCCTTATCAAAAATTGGCTTCATTTGAATTAACCTAAAGGGAAAAACTTAGATATTTCCAAACTTATGTTTATGGATTAGAATTTTACCTAATAGTGTTTTCTTGAATTTCTTATCATATGAATATCTTAAGTAGTTATTCTTTGAAATATAGTCATTCCTGAAATGAATAGTAAAGCTAGAAATCTTAGACACGATAACTAAATAATTTATTTCTATAAGATTAATTAAATTACATGAATTATTTTTATTTAACTTTATTATGATATTAATTAATCTAATTCATAGTTTATTTAAATTGAAAAATCTTATTATAGAACTCATTATTTTTATGTAGTACTAAAATTACTTGAGGACGAGTAATAAGTAAGTTTGGTGGATTTTGATCACTGAAAATTTTATTAAGAAATTCATACCTATTTTTGATGAAATTGCACTTTAAAGAAAGGTATTTTCTTTATTTTGTTGCAGGAATGTAGAATTTAGGTGATAAAAGCAAAAATCATAAAAAGGAGCGGATTTGGAGCAAAAAGGAAGAAAATAATGCAATTTGTACTGAGTCGCCGACGACGAGATCGAGCCCGCCGACGGCGAGGGTACGAGGAAGAAAATTCTGAAGGATTTATAACTGTCTCGTCGGCGACACTAGCTCGAGCCCGCCGACGGCGAGATAGCGCGGTTCGAAGACCTTCTAGAAGCCTCGCCGACGACCGAGGTAGTTTGTCGGCCGACGGCGAGCTGAGTTCGAATGGCGCGAATACATTGAACACTGGACACTTTTGAAGGGATGCTTACACACCTCTTGGTCCTTTGCTCACCTCTATATATATAGGCCGAAATTCAACCTCGGTGTGTGTGTCGATTTGTGTCTTAAGAGTCTTTTATTTATGTGTGAGCGATCTTTAGAGTCTTAATTAGTGTAATTAGTGAGTCTTTAGTGAGTTAGTGAGTTTTTAGTGAGTCTTGTTGTGCTGGAAGGAAGAGACAAAGGAACTGCTGAGGAGTACGCAGGGATAAATCGAGATAAGTATATGTATTTATTGTTTTTAACTTTAAATGAAATCCATGCTTAGTTTAGTTCATATGCATTCTGAGTAGTTTATTAGTCTTTCTCCCTGTATGAAATTAAATGACTTGATGAACTTAAAACAGAAGTACTTTTATATATATTAATAAATTGTGATAATTTTTACTTAAAACTTAATTTACTTTCAAACTGGCCATTTGATTTGTTAAAATATGTTGAATATCAACTATAGTAAAAATTACATCGGATATTCGGGAATTCAAAGCCTTGGAAGGAAGGTGCAAATAAATAGGGAAATAATATCATTGGGCGTAGAATTGAGCATTTTAGTGTGACGGACTAAAATATTCAATTCGGTCCTATTGTTTGAGAGCTGAAGTGTAGATGTTAGCCCTCGGGCGAGGGAACGTGGGAGCTCGAAGTGGCGGTCGGTATCCTCCAGCCTAGCCGCGGATTCGGTAATCGAACATAGGATTAGTCAATATTCTTTACACTCGGACGAAAGGGTAAAGAATAGGAATGCTCCTATTTGTCACAATACCTTAAAATTATCTATTTAAATTCATCAATCACTTAAATTTCTAAACAAGGGGAAAGATACTTTTTACGAATAGTTAAGACTTATTTAGCGAATTAGTTTAATTTCTCGCACTTTCAATACGTATTAATTTTCTACTTAGTTAAGTTACCTAATTAAAAAACTTAGTTTACTTTATTGCGCTTAAATTTAGAATTCTAAATTTTCGTATATTATTTTAAAATTATTATTATTATTATTTTAAAATTAGTTGTTATTTAATTTTCTATTTCCCTGTGGGATCGATAACCAGGACTCCACTAGAGCCTTGTATTACTTGATACGATACGTATACTTGCGTAGCATCCACAACATAAACAATTACAATTCTATACATATAATATAGCGGGGTCGAGTTTTTGGCGTCGTTGCGATTAAATTAAAAATATCATAATAAAAAATTGTGGGTCGGTAATTCATTCTAAAATGATCTAATTTTTTAGATATAACGACGATACGCGAAGCTAACATAGATATTGCATCATTTTCGTGAATACGTGCTATCTTTTTTGGATTCATTCTATCAACGAGGCCATTGAAAATTATTGGTAGCCATTTCTTCGATTAGTGTATAGGCTTCATCGAATGGTTTTGACATTAATGATCCTCCAAAGCTGACATCGATGATTGATCTAAGAGATCCTACTAATCAATTATAGAAAGTTTGAATAATTAACCGATACGGTAACGCATGATGTGGACATTTCCTAAGAAGTTCTTTAAATCTCTCCCAAGCTTCATATATTGATTCTCCATCAAGCCGACTAAAAGAAGTTATATCAATTCTAAGTTTAGCAGTTTTAGATGGTGGAAAATATTTGGATAGAAATTTTTGTGATAATTCTCCCCAAGTTTTAATAGATCTAGGTGCTAACGAATTTAACCACATTTTAGCCTTATCCCTTAAAGAAAAAGGAAAAAGTCTAAGTCTAATAACATCGTTAGATACTCCTTCATATTTGAAAGTGGCACATAGTTCTAAAAAACTAGCAAGATGTAAATTAGGATCTTCGATAGGTGAACCACTAAATTGATTGTTTTGTACCATTTGGATAATTGCGGGTTTCGGTTCAAATGAGTTAGCAACTACATCAGGGTTTTGAATAGTTAAATGAATTTCATCTAATGTAGGGTTGACATAATCTCTTAATGGTCTCTGTTGATTGATATTTTCATTTTCAGGAATATTCGCCATTTGTGTTAAATTTATAATTTCTCTTTTTTGTTTTCTAATTCTTTTATTGTACGCTCTAATTTTGAATCGTAAGGTGTTAAATTTTCGTTTCCAAATTTACGCATACAATTTTGTAAAATAAATTTTAAAATAGTCCGTTACTCTAGAATAATTTCTTTACTTCCCCGACAACACACCAAAAACTTGACCCACTTTTTTATGTTTGCAAATTATGTTAATAGCAATGGCACCAAAAACTTGATCCCGCTTTAATATATATATATATTTGATTTTATGATGGAATGTATAATGTGGGTTCTACGCAAGTATACGTATCGTATCAAGTAATACAAAGCTCTAGTGGAGTCCTGGTTATCGATCCCACAGGGAAGTTTTAAAAGATCTGTAACAGCTAAATTTAAAGGATTTACTTACTAATATAGTATACGAAATTTAGAATACGTAACTAAAGCGAACTAAAGTAAACTAATGCTTTAAATAAAGTTGATTTAAAGATTTCAGAAAAAGTATCCTTCTCCTTGTTTTTAGAAAATTAAGTGAATGATGAATTCAAATAGATTTTTTATTGTATTGTGACAAATAGGAGCATTCCTATTCTTTATCTTTTGGTCCAGTGCTTAAGAACATTGACTAATCCTATGCTCGATTGCGAATGCAGCTGGTAAGCTGGGAGGATGCTGGTCGCCACTTCGAGCTCCCACGTTCCCCTCACTTCGAGGCCTAACATCTACACTTCGGCTCTCAAGCAATAGGACCAAATTGAATATTTTAGTCCGTCACACTCGAAATGTCCGATTCTACGTCCAATAAATAATATTTCCTTATTTATTTGCATCCTCCTTCCAAGGCTTTTGACTTCCCTGAATATTGGATGTAATCTTTACTATAGTTGATAATTAAACATATTTTAACAAATCAATGGGCCGGATTGAAAAGTAAATTAAGTTTTAAGTAAAAATTATCACAATTTATTTTAATATATTAGGCATTTCTATTTAATTTCATTAATTCACATAATTTCATAAACAAGGAGAAAGACTAAGAAAACTACTCAGAATGCATGGGAATTAAACAAAGCATGAATTTCATTTAAAGTTAACAACAATAAACAAAAATACTTATCTCGATTTCCTCCCCAAGTAGACTCCTTGAAGTTCCTTTGACTTTTCCTTCTAGTACAGCACACTTCTAAACTCACTAATTACACTTACTAAAACTCTTAAAATAGACACCAAGTAGACACTAAGATTCTCTAAAATAGACACACAATAGACACACAACATACTAAAATTCTTCCTTTATTTATAGAGGTAGACAAAGGTCCAAGAGGTGCTTAAACACCTCTTCAAAAAGCGTCCAAGTTCACTGTATCTGGCATTTTGAATAGTCTCACC